>JAHWXV011057046.1:0-13801 GCA_024586415.1 Phrixothrix hirtus | reverse complement strand
TATATATATATATATATATATATATATATATATATATATATATATATATATATATATATATCATAATAGTTATTTATGTGTTAAGGGCATATGTTGGACATTTATGGCTGTTGGCAAACAAGACTAGCACCTTATTATGCTCATAGCACTTACAAAATTTTATGTACAATCAGGCGTTAAAGTGTATTTTATGAACAAGTTTTATAGGCATTAAATATTACTTTATGTCCCAGGCAATAAAGTTAACTTTACAGCCTGCTGGGCCATAAAATTGCACTTAATACCTGAACAACTAGTACATAAAGTATATTTTAAAGTCAGTTTGTGCTAAAACAGATTTGTATGTATTCAATGTATGTAGCTAAAATCAATTACAATTTATTAGGTGATCCACTATTTTTATTAGCCTCTCTCAATTTGTAAAACAGGGTTCTAAATAATAATTAAAATGCAGTATATAAAATTATAACACATTGCTAAATATATGTGACATATTTCTATCTGCCATTCAGACTACATAAAAATCAGCTAATAAGTTTAAAGCTATTGCACTTCAATTAAAAGTAGAAGAATGATATTAACTCCTTGAGCCCCAGATATTTAGTATGTAATCTCCTTTCAAATATATTAGGATTACTATGATTGGTCTGTTTTAGGTAGTATATAGTTACTTTCTTTCTATACAAATCTAGTTGATGCTCTCAAAATAATTTATAGCCAATTATAACAAGAAGGAAGGTGTTGGAGTGGGGCAAACTGCATACTGTTTAACATCATTTAGTTTTCTTATAGCATTGCCTTTGTCACCTGCATTTCCTAAGCTGCCTATTTGAAAATTTGTTCAGTTTGATTCTATATTATCTAAAGTACGAATTCATTCAATAAATTACAAATTATACATACAAAACATATTACAATATTCCTATTTTTTAATTAAAATTTTATTTTATATTTATATGTACATCATTTATAATGATGAGAGTTACATTCCCATAAGTGAGTTGGAATTTAGTGATTCTAAATTTGAAGAAATATCAGACGAAGTAATCAGATGAAGTAATATGTTTTTCGAAGATATAAATTACAGCATAATTAAAGTATATGGATTTAGGTGACAGCTGGTAACTAATAAAGAGATGTGCATATTTTTTCGTATGTTTTCCTTATGGGACTAACATCATTACTTTAAATTAGTGATTATTGGTCTCACATTTTATGTGATGGCCCACAGGTCTTTATATACAAAATTATGAATCAAAATTGATTCCAAAGCATTCCCAAATTTTACGTTTTTCTAATCCATGATGCGTTATAAAAGGAAATTCCGTTATACATTTTGTATAATACACTGCTTACCTATGTGAGTTTTGTAAAATTTTAGATCATGAAGAGAATTTTGCTATAGTTGAATGTCTAATGTTATTCAAATGCAGATTATATTTCTGGCTATTTATAGAAGATAAAAGGACACGGTTTAGTCTAAAACTTTTTTTTATGTCCAAGTGACCCAAATTTTCAAAGCTCTATATGGAATTGCTCTCTATACATTGGTAAAGATACCTATGAAATTTCAAATTTAACATATCCATTGCAGTGTACCAAAGCGCTTATTAAAATAAAAGCTTCACAAAGGATCATCATTTATAAAAAAAACAAGAATCAACTGTTGGTAAAATATAGTAACAAGTGAGACATTTATGTATGGACGTCTAAATATGAGGCTGGATTCTGTGAAAAGATTCAGTATGTTACGTAAGGAAGGTCAGAATTTCTTTACAAATCATAACATATTGGAATATATAATCAAATGATAGGGTCAGTAGATAAATCAGACCAAATCTTATAGTCTTATAATCCAACCAGGAAATCATATTCTTGGTTTAAGAAATCTAGTATTCATTTAGCATCAAGAAAACTTATGAATAAATTTCTAATAAGCCAAACTACCAAAGAAAGGTTAAAAGATTTAAAAACTTTATTGTCATGTGTTGTGAAGAACTACTTGAAAATTATAGTGAAATATGCAGAAATGTGTTTAATTCAGGTTCATCAAAAACAGTATGTCAATAACCTAAAACTTTGTACCAGTTGGTTCAAATACCAGTACAAGTAAAAAGCATCCTAAAATACAATACACAGTCTGCAAGCATATGAGAAAAGATTCATACCTCATGTGTTCAGGTTGTCCCGATTTTCTTGGATTATGTTGAGAAGACCACTTTGAACTGTATCATAAATAAATAAAAAGTAAATAATTACATATGCTTTTCACTAATTTTGTAGTTATTATATTTTACAAATAAATTTTCCTTATTTTATAAACTTGTTTTTGTTATAAACAATGGTTTTATTTCCAAATGTCGACTTCCAGTTAAAAGGGAACACCCATGTGCATGTTCATATATAGACATGTTCGCATGTATACATTTACAAAAAACTATACATAGTAACAAATAAATAACAAATTATCAATGAATAATCATAAATAACTAATAAAAACCAAAAATAACTTTAAACCTACCTAAACTGGTATTACAAAGTACCTATATCTGCAAAAAAAAGAGATGAAGCTCAAGAGGTTAAACTAACAGAAGTAACACAAATGCCAACAAGTGCACACAAACCTTAAACATTTTGTATCACAGAACACCTGATTATTCGATTTGAGCTTTATTATGCCAAGTACTGGTTTTTCAATCTCCAGTTAAATTTATCTTACAGATATCTTCCAAGGAAACCGATGATAAGCAAGGTAATTAACTAGTAGTTAAATTTAAATGGGATTGAAAAACCGACTTAAGACAATAATTTACCATCAATTTACATTTTATTTAAAATAAAACAAAACTATTATAAATAGTAATTAATAAATTGAAAGTAAACATTACTTATGTTCAAGGTTTTATGGATTATATTATACAGGAAGTCCTAAACTTAGGGTGTTAAATGAGTAACTCTATTATTTATGAAATTGGAATTTACAGGATACTTTTTCATGCTAAATTTGATGCTTAAAGCAAAAATGAGGATCAAATAATATTGTACCATACCAAAACTTCAAATATAAAAATTAAAAGCACCCTATAATTATAATTTAATTAAGATTAAATATAATGTATAAAAACTTCAAAAAACGAATCACAATATTAAGTATTACCATTTAATGATTGAGGAGAACACATTCTAGATTCTCTGCTAAGTCCTTGACATAGGTATAATCCAGGATTGTATGTACGACATTTTCTTTGGCGATGTTGTTCATTATGTTCATCACATGCTGTCCATACAGTCCAATTTCCCCATCCAAGAAGAGCTATAAAACATAAATGTATTATAAAAATTGTTAATATAGGTACAACAATTTACAAGAACAAGATGGTTTTTCACAAGATTCCTCTTGAAATGATTCTCCATCACAGCCTTTTCCCATACAATTTCTGTAGCGCTTTCTAATTCCCATACCACAAGAAACACTGCATGGTAACCAGTCATTCCAGCATCCCCATATAGATTTACAAGGTTGAAGATTACATTTTCTTGTTTGCATAGAAACTCCATGACATTCACTTTTCCCTTCACAAATTCGAGTTCTCATTTGTATTCCATCACCACATGTAGCAGAACATTCACTCCATGCACTCCATGAACTTAATCGTGGAATATCTTCTATACTACTTGAAGAACACAGCCCATCTTTACAAATTCGTTCTTCTTCCTTATATAATGATATTTTAAGTTGTTGAATGTTATGAACAGGACCCCGACAAGTATATCTATAACGTCGTTCAATATATTCGTTATTTGTACCATTTATTCTAAACCACTGTGTCCAAGGAGCATGTCGTTTTTGCTCTTGACAAGCATGCACATTGCATGATTCATATTCATTATCACACCCAATACAATCACGTCCACCATGTTTTGGAGGTGGACTGTCACATGTTCGTTGCCTTTTTCGAAAGCCTCCACCACACTGCACAGAACATGCTGTCCAATCTTTCCATTCACTCCACTTTCCATCATGTGGGGGAAGAGTTTCAACTGGACACGGAGGATTTTCGGTGCACAATACTTCAGCACGATCTTGTCCAACACAAACTCGGCCTCCATGCGCTGGAGTAGGATTAGAACATGTTCTTCTTCTTGTTTTTACTGCTACTCCACAGGTTGCAGAACAAGCAGACCAGGCAGACCAAGGCGTCCAACCACCATGTACTGTACAGTTAATTACAGCAATTCCTATGCCTTTACAATTCTTTCCCCCATTTTGTGGAGCAGGATTATTACACTGACGTGTCTGACAAAGACATTCATCAGATGAATCAAAATCCTGAGCACTACGAAGTTGGCATGATGACCATTCAGACCATGCTGTCCATCCTATTAAATATATGAATGACTTTATCATGTTCTAACTGACAGAATAAGACTTTAGAAATTACTGTTCCCTATAAATTTATATGAATAATTTAGAATGAAATTATACTTTTTAAGTATAATTAAAACCAGTTTTTTTTGGTAAAAGAACAAATTAATAATTATAAATTTAAGAATAGTTAGACCCAACTGAAATTATATGAATTCTATTACAAACATGTTAAAAATATACTACATTGGCCATTTATTAATTAAAGATTTGAATTTGTATTAATTATACTGAGTGTTCGTTTACTTCTCTGACTCTTTTAAATTGGTATACCTGCAAAAATTGGTAAACTATTACAAGTAGAAATGAACTAAATTAGTTCAACTTTAGTAATGAATTAAAATGTCATCTATCAAAATCAAGTTTAAGTTGTGGAATATGAATAGATTGTTATTTTGTTAACAAAAGTTACATAAAATACAGCAAAATTTAATTCAGAATTTATCCATAGGATATTATAGAAGATTGTGGCTAATTAATTTTTATTTTTAATTGATTATTTAACTACATCCATTGAACCAAATAATTTGAACTGAAAACTGAAGTAGGTTAGAAAATATCATAGCAAGTGCTCAAAGTGATGGCTACTTTGCTTCAAACAATACCAATTTTTAATGGATGTAATAGTGATTGCATATGGTAATGACAGTTTTCTGCCGACCATGTTTGATAATTCTGAAAACTGACATATTCAGAAAGGGAAAATCACAACTCATTCAAATAAAAGGTCACGTCCAGTAAAATTATTATTATACAATTGGCAAAGCTAGGTATTTTTATCAAAATCCGATGATAATGGTTGTTGATAGATGAAAATTCTATAAGGATGCATCTTTAAGATTCTCTTTGCACTTTCATGGCAACCTTCTAATGATAAACCTGGCAAGGTTAACAACTTGATTTTACAATCTTGAAGTAATTTTAATTCTATACCTGTTTGTATAGATAATTTATGTAAATATTTTGTTGAGCATTGTTTCATTCTCTGTTGGACATCCTTGGAGTTTTAGATTAAATGATAGGTCTTCCTGTTGATTTTCCTTTTTCCACAGTATCAGGGGTTAGAAATGAATCAATTATCCTAATCACATGTTGAGTAAATACACAATAGTTGACGTAAACATCAAGAAATGATTGCCTGAATTGCTTAAACAAGAATGAATTGAATAAATCAAATCAGCATTTCCATTAAAAACACAACTTAAGAAAGAAGCCATTACAATAAAGTTGTCTTGTTCTTTTGTAAAAATCATGGTAACAAAAAATTATTTACTTTGGCATATAAAACATTAGCAGCAAATAAATAAAAAACAATTAGAAAAATTAGTTTTGGTTTATTAGAACTACTTACAATTTAAATTCTTAGTTTAAATATCAACATCTATTCTTCATAACAAACTGAAGTTTACTTATTTTACTACCAACCTAAAAAAATGGTAACACTATTTTACGAACACGGTATTTCTCAATTATGTCAAAAATGCTGCAAAGAAACAACACAAAAAAATTTATACTTATAGCATAATATACTGTATTGAAACTCTCATGCTGCTCACATGCACGCGTGTTCATTGATATGGTACTGTGCATCAATCACATATAGTAATGATTGTACCCAGATAGTAGTATGGAGCAATTTTTGTTGGAAATTGGTCCCACAATAGAGGAATAGGTGTTCCTAATAGAGCACCATTTTTGCTCATATGGATCTAGGAGGACCAAGTTTAAAGCAGGTTGCAGAAAAATATCAGGATAGCATTCAGAAGGAAGCTCTGAGCAATTGATAAATTTCGCCATACTGGTAGTGCATTATATTAATGGAAAGGCAGTGCTGGCCGACCAGCATCAGTATCGACAAATAAGAATCATGGATCTGTCTCCAGCAGATGTTGTAGTCATCTAAGAGAAATCAATAATGAAAGTCTTTGAAATTAGACATCTGTAAAATAACTGTATGCCAATTGTTTAAAGATATCGGTGGCATCCTATGCTGCACATAAGTTGGATGTCTTACCGATATGTGAGCCAGGATGATATATTGTGCAACATCTCTGACTATGGTGTAGGTGGACTCAAATTTCTTGAGGAATGGATGGTTCTTGGATGGAAATCACATTAATTTGGATAGTTATCTCAATTGCCAGACAACTTATATCTCAGTTTCTAGTGGTCAGATTATCATCAAAAAATCCCTACATTAGTTAATATGTTACAGTGTGGTGTACTATGTCAATATAAGGTATAATGGGCCCCTATTACAGTGAGGACAAGGAACAAACTCTGGTAACAGTTACCTAGTAATGCTACAGAAACATGGTAATTACTCTATTTCTACAGAAATTTAAACATTTCTGTCATACCAGGAATTTTTAGTTCCATAAGCAATGGTTTTAACAAGAAGGGACAACGAGCCACACTGCAAGAGCCTTTCCTGCCTTACTGCAAGAACATTTTAGTGAAAGGATAATTTGACATGGAATAGATTTCCCATCCTTGCAAACTCATCAGATATTACATCAACTGATGCCTAATTGTAGAGAATGTTGAAAGGAGGCTGTGTTTCGTTCAGATTCACCATTACAAACTGAACTTTCATTACATGAGAATATTATATCTATTAACAGTCGACAAAGTTTTGGTTTCTGTACTGTAATTATACTAAATATTATTAAATTTATTTTATTCTTATAGATATTTAATTTCCGTATTCTATATTTTGGTACATACTGCATATTAAAAAAGTGATATTAACAAATAAATTTGTCAGTTGAAATATTGATGTCTTTAATATAAACTTAATAAGTTTATTATTTGTATTTGTGGCTCTAAAATACTTTCTAAAAACCAAAACCCATTAGACAAGAAGTCTTTTATAACTTTTGGGTATTATTAATAATTTTTCATTTACATTAAATAGAAATTAAGCCATAATGGCATCACAAGTACCTACAACAACTTTATATAATTACTGACTGTATGTTTAGAAATATTAAATGAATCAGTTAACAGGTTCACTGCCGGCAACGCAGGAGCTGCGTTCATTTATATTGCTATATACAGCTCCCGCGGTGTAGGTATTCCGAGGATATACCGACAATATCAGCCCCAGCTTAAGGTTTAGGACATCCAAAATATATTGGCATATGGATAAAATCATTGTTTATATAAAATTAATTGCAGTTTCCCGATTCCTAGCTTTGTTTAACTTTTACTAACCTCATAGAACATTTTTGTTTAGTAAAGATGGCGCTTTTAACTGTACATTCTAGTATCGTTTATTATCATATTTGCTAACAATTCCATTAGTTACGTTATATTTTTCGCATTTAGTTTATGTATTTTTAGGGAATGAGTTGCTTTTCATTTTTGACATTTTATTTTTGTTTTTGAATTTCTATCTGTTTTCCTATGTTTACAATTTCAATTTTCAATAACAAAATTTGTTGTTAACACAAACGTGGGAGCCGTGTTGGCGGAATATATATCGAAATTCATTACAGTGTGCTGCCAACATGGTAACCACATTAGTTTTTTTGATTACTTTTTTTTATAAAATGTCAAAAACATGTCAGCAGATATACCTATATTTTAAAATTCTGAGGGCATTTATAAAATTTTTGCAAAATATGTTAATGGCACGTAGGGTAAAGTAAGAAAATAAACTGGCAGTAAACTTGTTAAGAATTCATAACTTCGAACGATAATTATTAAAAGTTGAGTTAGTAGTCAAAGACAGAAATCAGCAGCCTGTTTCATATCATGAACTGCATTAGATAGCAAAATTTTATAATGGATCATATTTTTTTACAGTTTCAATTTTATGAACTATTTTATAACAATTTTTTTTAAACATTAAATAAATGATGTTAGCAGCCACTAATTTCATTTAGCTGTTTATTTTTAGGTTTTTATTAGAGTGAGATGTAAATATAAAAATTTATTTTTGCTGTATTGCACATTTTTAAGCTTTTAAAACTCTTTTGAAGAATCTCATAAAATTAGTTAGTAGATCAACTCCTAGTTTCATATACTGAAGTACTATTTTAACTTTTTACTAGAATGAGAGTTGAAACTTCTAGGTTTCATAAATCATTTAGTAATATTTAAAAATCTAATTTACATATTGTGAAATGAAATTAAGATATGCCTAATTAATGTTGTTTGTGATATTAATTTTTGGAAGTAGAGATAACAATGCATATTAAAAAGATATGGGTATTTTTTACAATAAAATTGAAACAATAAACAGAACTTTTATAAATTAGATATAGAAAATTACTATTTAAAAGAACTATCCTTTATGAATTAATATGCCAGTAGAATTTATAATTACAATTGAAATAAAATTTGCTTAATTAATAACCACAGATACCTTTCAAAGCAAGCCCATCAAAGGAACCTTGAACAACAATAAATTCTAGAAGTGTATAAGAGTTGAATACAATCATTGCATCATAACTTAATAAATTAACATACTACTATTTAAGTAGTACTAACTGTTGAAATCAGTGAAATATTAACAATACACTAAAGACATAACATGATTTATATTGAATACAACCACTTTAAAAACATTAAATATCAAAAATACATACCTCCGTCTATTGGTGCATTTTCTACAGGACATGAGGTTAAACTTTGAATCCAATGTTTAGTGGAAGGATCAGCATTTGGAGCAGCAGTACAAGTATCTTCAAGTTCATTCCATCCACAATATGGATCCATCGCATTGTGACAACTTTCACGAGAAACATGCCTTTTACAATGATACGCAGAAACACTAAGCAATTCTGTTTCTGTTCCAATATAAACAGAATCTGTTTCTTTTAAATACTGTAAATTTAATATTGGTATTTTGATATTTGAAACTGGTTGCCAAGTTTCTATAACACAAGTTTTGACAGTATCAGGATATACAACTAATTTCTTTATTAATCCTTCTAATGTGGAAACATATATTACATGTACAGATGAGTGTAATTTTGTTGGTAAGACATCTACAGTAATATAGGTGAATCTCTCCAATTCTGCAACATATAAAGGACTTAGAGTTGTAGACTGAACTGCATTATCCATTAATTGATATTTTGAAATTTCAATTTCATCTTTGTCTTGGAGGGGAGAGGACTTGCATGAAAAATGGTCTTGATGTTGAGAATAATATTTGTCCCAAGAACTTCTTATATGTTGTTGATATTTAAATGGTCCAGAAAATGCAGCTTCTATCGCAGTAATATTAAATGCACAGATTGCTGAACCAGCAATACTGTTACTGGGAGTAGTAAAGGTACCATAAAGTAACTGCTTTTCAGATACATATGCTATACTTTGTATTTCATCAAAATAGAATGGATAATCACCACTAATCGAACAATTCAGTCTCGCCTTTAAAAATGTCGTCCAATTTTCTTTTAACATTAGTTGCCCTCCACTGTCATTTTTACAAACTCTTGCTATTCGAGAATAAACAATCTGTGGAACATATTACTATTTTAATTAAGAAAATATTTAAAAGTTACAGAAGATACAGAAGTGTATTTAATAACAAAACTACATAAATATCCAAAAGGGAGCATGGCGTCAAGTAATACTAAAAAATAAGATAATTAGTTTATCAAACAATTTGGAGTGTATAATTAATACAGTAAAGTGTCAATTAACTGAACGTTAATCAACCAAAACATCAATCAATGGAATAAACATTAAAAGATTATGGGGAGAAAAAAAGGGTCACAGTTTCAATTAAAGTATAGTGTTTTGAATGAGTAAAGTGTTTAAAATCAGATGTTTATTAATGTTTCAAATTATACATAACTTTTTTATAAAAAAACATTCATTTAGTGCAACCTATGACAAATATTGTTAAGTACACTTAAAGTAATGCATAATTAAATAGGATGTTGAATTTTTACATACATTTACATTTATCCATAACTAAGAATGAGTTAACTCATTTAAAAAACCGATGGATAGGTGGAAGGTCCGGTTTCTTGGCCTGCTACATCGCCTGATCTTACACCCCTAGATTATTTTCTTTGAGATTACCTGAAGACTCAAGTGTATTCTATTGGGATAAATACTAGAGATAAACTAATTGCCAGAATTACAGAAATCACTGATCAAATGAAGAACAATCCAGAGATGTTACAAAATTCTATAAATTTACTTGTGCAAAGAACTGAACCGTGCAACAATAGGAGTGGTTATATTAAAGCAAATTTGAATTAAACTTGTTTTGAAATGTTATAAATTTGTTGTTACGCATTCTTGATTATTTTGCATTAAAATTAATCTTATTTAAAAAGTTGATTTATTCATAATTCAAAAACGTGTTATAATAGGATACATGTATATTAGAACTTTTCATGTCTAAATGATCTATTCGCTATGGCATTGAGATGCGGAACACCTTATATAAAAGTTTACTGTCAATAATGAGTTGTTTCCTGTCAAAATTATTATCTGTATTGATTCTTCGTGTCCATGGATAACTAAATTTTGTAATACAATAAAACCTGCATTAATAATATCGATCATCATTGTTTGAGAATATTTTTTTTCTTTGAAATCACATAAAATATGGAGTTTTTACAAGAGTGATATAATGAAAAAAATGAATAAGCCTCACACTTAAAAAAATTTCAGAATTGTATCATGATCTTTAAGTAAATTTTTAACAAATTTGTCAACGGGTGGGAATTATTTTAACCCTTCTTGAATTTTCTTTGGGTACCTAAAGTAGTGGTAACCTTTAAAGTGCCCACGTGACAATTCTCATTAAAATTGATTTACAAGTTTCTAAAAAATGTACAAAAATGTCATTTTTTTTAAGTAAATTTTGAACTTTTCTTATATATATATCATTATGCTGTAGATGGCGTGGGGTTTCTTTCGATATGCATTTGTTTAACTTTCGTTGCTATTGTAGCTGTCACGTTTGTATAAACAGGTTTGTAGAATACTAGCAATAACTCTTGGATAATCATTATTTTCATGATGGTTTTGTCTTTACAAGTTCGTATTAGCCTCATTCGGTGCTATTATGAATGCAACAGACAATATCCCAATGCAATGAGAAGATTTTTTACATGGACTGAGAAATGGACCCTCCTGCTCTGTAAAATCATTTTGTAAGTTGGTGAACAAATTTGAAGAAACTGGTTCGGTTATTTACAAAAAGCGTTTGGGTAGACCAAAATTGGTAAAAAATGAAGTCAGTGCAGCTCTAGTTTTACAAGAAGTTCAAGAACTTAATGAAAATTCTGCATATAATGTTTGTAGTGCTAATAAAGTTGCAAGTCGTTTGTAGATGAGTTATTCAACAGTGTGACAAATTCTGAGAAGGCAGCTTAAGTTGTATTCATACAAAATAAAAATGCTTTTTGAACTCAAACCACAAAGATAACGATTTTCATGTCACTTTCGCTTTGCAAGTGTTAACAAAAATTCAAAATAATGTTCAATGGCTAGACAAAATTTTTTGGACAGATGAAGCACATTTTGAATTAAATGGAGGCGTTAACACACATAACTGCAAGATATGGGCAGAAACTAATCCAAATGAAATTGTTCAACAAGCATTACATGTCAAGGTTACTGTCTGGCGTGGCTTTACAACTAACTTTCTAATTGGTCCTTATTTCTATGAAGAAATGGTAAATGGACAAATTAAAACAGTAACAGTGAATGGGCAGCGATATATTGTTTTTATGCATGATGGCACACCCCCTCACATACACAATCCCATAAAAACACTATTAAGAAACACATTTGGTGATTCTGTAATTAGCAGACATTTTCCAAACAGATGGCCTTCTAGGTCACCAGATATTAATCCAGCTGACTATTGGTTATGGGGTTACCTCAAAGAAAGGGTTTTCTTAGTACACCTACTACTCATGAGGAATTGAAACAATCCATATCACATGTCATTGAAAACATTCCACTGAATGCCCTTTACAATGCAGTTCATAGCATAGAACAATGACTATATCTCATTGAACAGCACGGAGGTGGTCATCTTTAACTTTTTCTTATTTGTTCTTTTTTATACCCCGTGTCTTTACAAACAAAATGGCGTTCTAGTTACAACAGCAAACAAATATTTTCTTGGAATATTTACCAGGTATTTAATCCATAATACTCTGATTATTTTATAGATTTATTGATTTCTATAAATTAATTTTAATAAGTAGAATAATAAATTACAAATCACAAAGAATATGTACTTTTTGAAATAACCATATTTCCTTAAAATTTCATATTGGTTATTTTGACAATATTTGGCAATTGTGTACTGAAGTTTCAAAATTAACCTTGGTCAAGATCATCTTATAGCATTTCCGATTTATATGCACTGCATGGGTGTGGTGCATATTAGCTGCTTTCTATTTATAAAAAATAGTATGAAAACTGCAAAATATTGTCCTTTTTTTGTAAAAGGAAAATGACTGATGTACAGTGAACTGGTGCAATGCAGCAAATCGCTATTAAAAGTGTCAAGATCATCTTAAGAATACTTTATGAAATCTAAACACAAATAAGATTGTCTGTAGAAAATAAGGTGGTCTTGACCAAGATCGTCTTAAGACCAATCCCTAGATCGGACTATGAATTCTACCCTTCGATATTTTGATAAATTTATAGAAAATTAAAAATTGCTTACAAAATGATACTAAAGGCATCATTTTGCTGGAATTCACAGAGAACCCAACTTACTACTTGATAAGTTTAAAATTAAAATATGTCAAGCACCCTATCAATTGTTTCAGTTCACTAGATTAATTTTGAATTTTGTTGTTAAAATTAGAAAAATGTAAATAATTAAAAAAGTTATACAATTTACTGGAACTAATTTTATAATTTCTAATTTTTGTACATTAACTCCCTTACTTTCTGTAAGTACTGTCATAAGTGCAATAATTTGAATCATTTGATTTGATAGAGTAATGGAATATTTCTTTCATTGGCACATATCTTAAATCATGTGAAAGTGATGCTGGCTTCCAGAAATTTTGTTGATTAAAGTATTTTTAAGCTGATAAAATGGATATTTAGCAGTGACTTAATATCATAGGTAGACTGGGCAAGTTGCTTGAGTTTTGAAGCCATTATTCACATGTTTATAAATTTTAGTACTCGGTTCCTGATTGGTCCATCAGTTGTGTATAATCAATTGTTAATTTCAAGATAAGAATGTTAGGCATAAGTGTACGGTGAATTAAAGAAAAAGTCACATAGGTTGTTATTCTGGTTTTATAAATGTGTAATTTTTCAATTATGATTTTAAAATTCCAGGTACTGCAAACATACGTAATTTTTAAAAATATTTGCTTGTATTATTTTAGGGTTATAATGTAATTTAATGAAAACAAT
>JAHWXV011057010.1:0-12549 GCA_024586415.1 Phrixothrix hirtus | reverse complement strand
TATATATATATATATATATATATATATATATATATATATATCTTTGAACAAGCCGTCTCAATATGAGTTACATTGACAAATAATTTCAGACAATCCATAGCAGATTTTTGCTTTACATGCATCACGTTTACGTCCTGGTAAGAGTTTTATAATGCTTTGAGAACGGCAACGCATTGTTATGTTAGTTATATTTATTTCCACCTCGTAGTTTTATCCTTTCCAAGATAAAAATTGTTAGAATCATCTTCCTTATTTGATAAAACAACTTCTTCATTTGAGGCTTATGAGGCAGGTGTTCTTGTTTCGATTTTGTATCATGGTTACTGTGTTCGAAATATTTTCTTCTACTTTATCTTTGTTTTCTTCGCCCAAGAAACGCTCGTCGTCACTTGATGATTGCTCAAGTCATTTCAGCCAAACTATAACATTGTAACTACTTTCAATACCACACTTTTTAGGCATCTACATGTTTATCTATAATAAAAAGAATAGATATTTCAAATTAGTTATATTTTACTAATTTTTAGTAACAATTTATAATTATTTTCACACAAATTATACCTTTTTATATAAAAACTGCCAATATTTCTAAATTATTATGTGTCTATGAATATCTTCAGAGCGAACTAGCAAGTTCAGCAAGTAACTTAAATTACAGAAATACGGACCCACACATTACTGCACATGTTGTTTTATGAGGTATGATCGACAAATTTAACATTTTATAGATAATTATTTTTGTAAAAGTTAATACTGAATTCTTTAATTAATTTAGGAACTTGGAAAATGATACATTAATCTCTTATAAATATAAGCATGCGTAGAAAACGCTTAATTTATGATTAATACAAAAACCTTAAACTTATTCTGCAGTGTTAGGTAATGCTACAAAACTGAACGTGAGTATTTAGAAACAAATGAACGATTAAATGTACTATGAAATATTCGTAAAAATTGTAACCAAAAATGAAACACTGTTAAAATTGTAACACAGTTAAGCACGTAGTCTAGAATCGTAGTAGAACTGTCTAAATGGCAGTAAAACTGATGTAACTGTATCGACAAACAGCATTTATCTCAATATTTAGGTAGTGGAGGTGTAATTAACAGCTATTGAAAAGCGCGTTTGCACACACTACACCAATCTCCAATATTTCAGCTTAAATACGCATGGTCTACAATTGTAGACCACCGGCCTAACGTAGGATTAAAGCCACCCTATCATTTACAATTTTCTAACTAATTTACGTAATGATATATTTATTTGGAATTCTATTATCTTGTTTCAAATCTATTCTAGCTAATTGATAAAAGCTCGCCATCTTTTAGAGCTAGTTCATATTATTTCTACGTGAATAATATACACAGGGTAAGTTTTTTTCGATTTTATCTATAGACATCTCGGAATCTACCACAGGACAAATGGGAAAAATAGTGCGCAGTTATGGGTCCAGCTAAATGGTGTTTTTAAAATTCTATAAAAATCCTTGACTAAATAGATATTTGCGAAAAATTATTTCTTCAAACCAATTTTTCTCTTTTATTGTTAGCAATCGGAAAAAAATGCCAAAGACAAAAGTCGTACTTAAATTAAACATCAATAAGATGAAATAGTACTTAATTTTTTTGTAAAGTTGGCTATTGGCGAAACATAACATAAACTTCCCTTTTTTTAATAGCAACCAGAGATGACTTTAATATTTTTGAAAATTAATTTTTTCCCTTTGCATTAATATATAGGTGGATAAATTAATTTTCAGTAATAAAGAAGTTATCAAAGCTAAACTAGTGATTGACAGAAAAATCAAATGACTAAATATTAAAAGCATAATAACAAACTAAAATAAGACCTTTTACATAAATGAATTAAACCTGGACGGTATTTCATTTAAAAAAATTTGGTAGCAGTGATTTTTAAATCAGACCTTGGTTGGCGACATCGGTTGCGTTCGCTTAGTAATTCTGTTTATTCCAGTATTTATTTGTTTCAATAATTAATGCTTTAACAACTAAGTATTATAAAATGTAAATTGGATTTTCAAGTTATAACGTACTTATGATGTTCGTCTTGAACTAAGTTAGAATTTATCTTTTGACTGTTTCCATTCTTCATGTAAATTTTCTACATCCTATAAATTTTTGTTAGCTGGGCAGGTTTCCTGGCACCTACCGCGCGTTAACTTTGGAAAATTTGAGCTTATTATGGATGATAGCTTGTACACAAGGAATACTAACTATGTGTATTTTCGCAAATTCATCTATTAATAGTCGTTTGTTTGTTCGAATAAACTCACAACTCTTCAAATATTCAAGTCGTTAATTGCAGTACGAGGTCTTGACGCATAAGGAGCATTTGCTATACGTATACGACCGTTCTTTAACAAATTATACTATTTTAATACCCGACTACGTGAAAGGCAATCTTCTCAAAATAGTAACTGAAGTCGGTGAAGAATATTAAGACTTTTTCACGCTGTGCATCTAAAAATTTAATGATAATATGCTGCGCAACAAAGTCCGTTACACCACTCAGCGTTATAATTGACACAACTATCATTATTTATGGAAAGATAGAAAATATCCAATAGCGCTTGACTATATGGGTGTTTTGATTATTACATAGAAAACTTGGCAGTAGCTCTTTACTAAGGAAGCAGAAGATAAAAATTTCGGGTAAAATCTATGCTCACTTGCGCATTCCTCCTGTGTGTAATAGTCCTTTTTAGAACAGAAATGCTTTCTTCTCTCATTCCAAGAAGAACGCGTGTTCGCCCATTTAGTTCCTTCGGTACACCACTCAGCGTCATAATTAATACAACTATAATTATTTATGCAAAGATAGAAAATCTCCAATATCACTTAACTATATGGGTGTTTTGATTATTACACAGAAAACTTGGCGGTAGCTCTTTACTAAGGAAGCAAAAGCTAAACATGTCGGGTAAAATCTATGCTCGATTGCACACTCCTCGTGTGTGCAATAGTCCTGAAATTTGTTATGAAGTTTTCCTTCTATGTAAAATCCTTCGTTTGGTGCATAAAGATAACATAATTCATCAAATGTGAATGAAAATTTCTGTAGAAGCTTCCTCTGTGTATGTGTAATTTCTCAAGTTGTATCCATTTGAATAAATTCATCTTTGTGTGATTACAATTTCTAGTATTTTGGTGTGATTCATAAATATCTAAAATCTAGGGGTTCTTTTTGTATCAGTTGTTAGAGATTAGGCTGCAATTGTGGTATAGATGATCATCAGGTAAACTGTTGTCTGTAATTTATTTGTGGATGTTAAGATTTCGATATCTGTAATCTTAAAATAGAATGTAATCTTTGATCATTGATTGCTTTCCTATAATGTATATTATCCTCCGCTAATAAATGCATAAATCCTTTTCTACCGTGTCTGGTATTTGTGCTTTTATTGAAGATCCTAAAGGTCCTTGTATTTTGTTATGAATTTTTTAAAGCTGGTTGGTCGTAGAGTTGCTCATTGATTTGACTAGTAGTTTAATCGGTTGCGTTTATTCCTAAATTTGAAAATAATAGTTCTCTTATGACTTGATTTCTAGTGTACTATTCTGAGGACTTTCATTAGTTTGTCTTAATAGCATAAGGTCCCTTAAAAGAGAATCTTCATCTTGTTGACCGAAAAATGACTTTTGTAATATTTCTTAGTTCTATTTATGAATTAAGGTCTCTGCCATTTGTAACTATTCCCACGTTACCAATTAGTTTGTTTCTAATTAACGATAAAAGAGAAAAATTTACAAATATGTCTGATATTGCGGGTATTGCAAATTGCTTAGTTATTAATAGGGTAGCTCTAATGAATTCCAAGAATCGAGCTGGGTTCCCTCCAAATTCGCGTATCGTGGGCAAATGTTCTACGTGGAATGCTGTCACTACTGTTGCGTATTATATTTTAGTTTAGCTAATTATAATTTATTTCACAGAAACGTTGCACACCTTGCCTCATCATGGAATATAATACAGCTCTAATTTAATTTACTTTTAGGGATTGATTTATTTAAGCTATTGTAAGAGAATATTAAAAATTAAAAATTGTTTTCACTTAGCCCTGTCTTGGTGCTTTCTTATATCTAGATGTGTCATAGATCCAGTAATGCGTGTCTACACCCTGGACTGCTTTGTGTTTTTCAATCCCAGCGATGCATGTCCAAAAGTTGAATTCGTTGTTCCTTCGATCATCACTTCAAATTTCGAAACGTAAGAGAAATGATTTTGGGATGTGTCATCACTATCTTACTAACTGCGTCAACTTTGTTTTATCTTGTTAAAATAATTAACTAAAAAAAATTGTTTCTAATAATTGTACATAAAAACGGGGATTTTCTAAACAGATTTTGAAATTACAAACGTTATAAAATTATAAATTGATAACATACAATTATGTAAATCTACAGTATGGAATCAGTTTACATGCAAAGTACAAAACTAGTACACCTAATTGTTTAATCGAGTAAATCCTTGTATTATATACATAAAATATGTCTTGTAATTTTGAGATTTCCAACTAGTGTTTTTGTTGAATTGCGTCTTTCCAGGCAAGGGTTGCCTATTCCTATCTATTATTAAACACGTGTTAATGGGGATCACATAGTTCCTGTTATAATTATTAATGTATCTTTTGTTTCCGTTAACTTTTATTTTAATTATCTTCCACTTTCCCCAATATACGATTTACCTCAATTCTTAGGAATTTGTTATTTTTATTTCTGTAGGGTTAGTAACTATTAAAATTATACACAAAAATATAGAAAGCTAAAAGCTCTTCTGACGTCAAATTTTTGTACATGAATTTCCCATCAAACCGTGAATTTTGATTATTAATTTAATTTTCACTTGATATCAAATTAACATTTCTCTACCGTTTAACTATACTATAGAGTGGTAATTTCATCCTACTCAATTCTCTAATTATTAAACATTTGTTGGTGCATCTTACTCTCTTACTCCTCAATCTCTATACATGACAGCACTATTTACATGTTGTGAGTTATTTACGAATCGGTGTACAATTGTATGAGTGCAGCAACCTAAACTTAAGCTCAATCGGGCTAGTTTCGCATTATATGTAACTACGTTGTGTAGCTACGTTAGAGCGCTATAGTCCGTCGCCATTTTTAGTTTATGGTACAACAGATAAACCTTGAACTTATTAAGGTCGTGTATGACTCCAAGTAATTCTAGTTCAGAGACCGAGTAACGTGTTTCGCTCGTTTACAATTTTCTGCGAACAAAAGCCATTGGCTTTATTTGCTTTGATATATCTTCTTGAGTTAAAATCGCGGATTTAGAGATAGTAGGGCCGTCTGTTTCAAGCATGAATTCTTCGTCATAGTATGGAGTTACTAATCTTAGCGGATTACAAATAGGAATCCGTAAGATTTTTATTGCATTTAATGCTTTATAATTTATACTAAGTCTGGGTTCTTTGCTTTTCCTTTGTAGTAAAGATAACGGTGCAGCGTGGGGACTATTACAACGATTAATTAATCCTAACAGTAGTAGTCTCTCTATTTCTTTCCTGATCATTTCCGACACCACGGGGTTTCCTTTGCATGATCGTATCTTTGTCAGTTTATCGTCAGTCTATTCTAGCGTAAATTTACCCAACTGTCTTTTACGTGGACAATTATTGAATGATTCTTTGTTATTCTATATTACATCTTTTAAGTGATTTTTACATTCTTGGTTTTTATTTAATTGGTCGATTTGACTTGTTAACCCATAAATCGAACTATCTTCTGTTTTCGGCGTGAATATGGTATTAGTGAAACTAGGTGCGATGGTCTTTTAATGTAATGCTTTAACATATTTAAATGAAAAATATTATCTCGATTTCTGTCAATTTATATCAATGAGTTACTTGACCTATTCGATGTAACGCTTCGTAAGGTCCAGTCCAGTAGCATTCGGGTCTATAGCGTCTTGAAGGTCAAAATACTAATGCTTTCTGTTATTTTCATAAATCTTGCGGTTTCGTTCTTCTATCATAATTTTTTGTATTGCTTTTCTGGTTTTCGTGGCTGCATCTTACTTCCTGTAGCGCCTCGTGGACCATGTTTACCTAACTTTTTAACCAAATCAATCACATTTTGGTCTTCATGTGTGAATAATAACTCGCTGGGTTTGTATCCATTTGATAAGATTGCACTAAATACATATGATAAACTTGCATGTAAGTAATCTTTAATAATTTAGTGCAGTACTTCAATTGCTCCTTGCGTTCCTGTATGGTCTACAGAGCATAATATATGATACACTCCGCTCTTGCGCCATAATTATTGCTATCAGATCTGATCGCAAATTAGATTCGTGACGCTCTGAATTTATTTCCCCCGTGCAAAACAGTAGGAAACTTCTGTTAAATGGGAACAGACCGTTTCCGTTCGCTGGTCTGTCATCGGTATCCCCAATGAATAACGCGTACTTGCGTTGAATACCGTAAGTATGCATTTGTGGCCCTCTTTATTATTGGAAGGGGTGCGGTTACATCTACTATTAACACAGTCCATGGTTCCGGCATAAGCGGAACTCGTACCATCTTTTCCCGTTAATTTCCTGCAGTTCCCAATATTTAACATTTAGGACATTGACCACATGTTTTTTATTGCTCTTGTTATATTAGACTACCGATAATACGTCAATAAATGTTGTGTACGTGTATTGGATCGATCGTAAATAGGGTGGTGAAACTGCTTATAAATCTTGACTCGCAAAGAGTTTGTGGTTTATGGAACGCTATGTAGGTCCCCTTTATCCTTTCGTCTAACCGTATTCTTATTCATAACTCCTTTCTTTCTTCGAATCTACTTTGTGATGCTTTTGGAATGCATTTTTCTTTCAGCGACTTTACTGTTTCGTTCACTTTCTGCTTTTGAAACAGCGTATTACGGCTAATTTCGCTTAAATGCTTATTTATATTATTAATTGAATTTTTCTTACTTTCTATTACTATATTTGCGATTACCTTTGGAGTAGTATCTAACGGTTATTCATTAATTTCTATTTTATTTACAGTATTGTTGACTGGAATGTTTCCATTGTTCTTGTTCTGTAATTATTTGTTTACTTTATGACTTTCGCATACTTGATCTTACGTTACTTGCACTTAAGGTGTCGATTTCTTTTAGCGCGTTCATTCCTAATATTACGCCATAAGGTAAGGTTTCGTATATACTCCGTTCTAAGTAACATACGAATCTGTTATTCTGAATAAATATTTTTGTAGGTGGTATCCTTATTACTTCTTGCGAGAAGACTTATCTTATGGAACGAGTTCGCCCGTGAACTTATGCAGTTTTCCGACTTCCTCTTTAACTAAGCTTATGGAAGCACCTGTATCATATAATTTATATTTACTTTAAATTCAGAAAGTTGGAGTCCCCTATTTTCTGAGTTTCCTGTGAAATTACTAAAATGTAGCGGTTTCTTTTGCAGGCACCTGAACAAATCGTACTCTAATTCGCCGCATATTATGCAACTCTCCACCTTCTTGCGACTTTCAATTTTCTGGGGCGGTGAACCATTCGCTTGTTTCGTTGCGTTATTTTCCCCATTAATTTTATTTAAAACCCTTAGCTTGCTTCTTTCCATTTACATTTTTATGTTGGATGAGTTTCCTTAGTTATGTTGGAGAAGGTTATTTTCTTTCAGAATATACCATCATCCGGTGTTCCGTGTAGTGTTCTATTAGATCATTTGCGGACATTAAAGTTCCAGATTTGTGATAGAGTAAATACATACTTGGTGCTTTTAGATGCTCATTATAAAATTGCTCCAACAAAATTCCTCTTTTTGGAAACGACAAGGCACCTTTTACAAACAATTTTTATCTGTTTATTTGGAACTAATCCTGTGTGCGTGACGCAAGTTTGTTGGTGCATTTTAAAATTGCTCTGTATACAACAATTTTGAATTGTGGAAACATTTATAATAATCTGTAAATGCATTTATTTCAATTTTTGTATATGGATTTCGTATCACATCATGAATTTTGATGATAAATGTATATGAAATTGACACTATATGCTTTAAAACTGAGTAAAAATGTTTATCAGCAGAACAATAAAATAT
Source organism: Phrixothrix hirtus (assembly GCA_024586415.1). Classification (NCBI taxonomy): domain Eukaryota; kingdom Metazoa; phylum Arthropoda; class Insecta; order Coleoptera; family Phengodidae; genus Phrixothrix; species Phrixothrix hirtus. The sequence goes on along the minus strand of JAHWXV011057010.1, from coordinate 4,448 downwards.
AACAGTTTAAATTTTACAGAAAATAGTGGAAAAATTCTGTCATGAAAAGTAACAGTTAAGCGTAAAAGTACTTGGAAATGAAAGCGCTTCAATGCGTAAATGTAACAAACAAAAACAAACTCATTTCAATATAAATGTTTAGAGAACATATCAAAAACAAGATAAACAAGAGATTACTTACATATTCTAACGAAAATACAAAAAGCCAGCAAATTATAGATAGGATATTAGAAATAAAACGAACTATTGGAGATGATGGAAAATATTTTGGGAAACCTTAACTTAGCAATGCGGTACTAAAAAGATAAAATGGAGTTAAACAGAAAACCTGTAAGGGATCCATTTGCAACACAAAATTGGATGTCATTTGAAAAAATATTATTTCATACACCACACTTCTTTGACACGCCCTGTGCATATAAAACTAATTTTAGTATATATCGCTTTTAACCTCATTACCATTATCCAATTTAAATTGTCCAATTAAGTATCCAATCCTTGTATATTACTAGTAAGATACGAATTAGGTATATTCATTTCTTCCTTTACACATGCAATGAATAATTATAATAATAATAACAATAAAAGGTTTAATTTTGTCTAAAGGATATTTTCATCGATATAAACATTCTTAAAATGGGTCCCTACTATTTTATATGTGTATATAAAATTAATGAATTTTCTGTATATTTCTTAAATTAATAGTGTGAAAACAACTTTAATGAACAAAGTTGTATAATTTTAACTGCGGGCATATAAATATTTTATTATTTTTTCTAGAGGATTTCTAAAGCACGCTTCATAAAATTGTAATTCAATCAGTTATATGAAGAGGAAGTCGCACCTTTATACTCTGTACCTTTATCTAAAATTTATCTAAGTTTAAATGGTAACATTAATACATGCTGCAAGTGCAACGTTACATTATTATTACTGTAATTGAAGCAGAACTCTGTAGAATGTAAAATATTTATGCAGAGTACATAAACATTGATTTCGATAAATAGCTGATAAACATAACACAAATCCTTAAATTACTTTAAACACACAATAAAGACACCTTTTTGATTGGAACAATAGAAACAGGTTAAGAAGTACAAAGCCTGATTTCCATGTTTCAAATTTTCATTTAGTTTTCTTAAGCAATATGTTACAGCATTTGAAAGAGACCAGGTTTATTTACAAAACCAATTTGGCGTATTTTTGTAATAGTTTGCGTATAAATATAGTTTATTCTACACTTTTACGGAGTCCCGTTTAAATAGCTTCAGTAAAAGAAATAACTCACTCTATCTGACAAGATGTATCCAATTATAGTTTTCTTAAACACCATAAAAGAACTTCTTTTTTCAAATAACAGAACTATCGAAATTTCGTGAACCTGTAGCATACTGTTACAAAAAAGTTCCGGTTGAGCAAATCTAAAGTAAATAAGAGTATAAACAGCAAAGTTAAACATGGACTGAATTACTATAGCCTGTACGTTGACTACGTTTTCTCATATATTTGACCTATTCAACCTAAATTTCTCAGTTAACTACGTTACATTGGAAATAATAATCATCATAATAATAGTCGTCTTTATTGCCCAACAAATAAAAGAAAATCGAATTATAGGACAAATCATTAATAATAGAAAGAGAAACTATTGCAGCTACCCTAGTCAGTTATACTTAATTAAGTATAAGTGGTTAGTAGTGGGGATACAATAACAAGATACTTACATACTTATATAGAAAAATAAGAAAAACAGGAAAGTTTCAATTTAATGGCTACCTCACTTTGACACCTTATATAATTTATAACCTTATATAAAGTACAAATTGCATATCACTTTTATATTCCATATATATACGAATAAATCTAAGAATTTGTAACGAAATAATGTCACTCAAAATTATGTTAAAATGTATTAGCATTATTAATAGCAAATTAGTTAATAAGATGCTCAAAATGGCAATTGTTGAATTACAATCAGTAGTAAAGCCTCTGTTGAGAATCTGTACTAATTTTCCAAGAAGCTTCTGTAAATATACCCGTAGATTCTTGAGTTCTACTTATCCAACGATTCGGAAGATTGTAAGCTGCCTAGTTTTTTACTGGAAGACGTAATTCGGAGACACGCTATCTTGCTTTAACGGTGGTCATTTTCTTTAATTGATACATTGCCTAGGTCATCTCGTTAGTTTTCTAAATCCTCATCAATCAATTTATTAATTGTATTATGTAACAGTTTATGATACAGTTAAAATGTTGTGCAATAAACAGGAGATCCACTATAGCAGTTTCAAGATAATTGGCTAACATCTATTTTATTCGAGAATAAACTGCTGTGGATAAATTGTGATCCTGCTTCCACTTGTGTCAATATGCAATGTCATTTAAGTATAATGTGCATTCAATACTAACGCATGTATTGCAAGTGAAATAATTTTGGGGTCTAATCTACACAAAAAAGCACGCGTACTTCGATGGCGAGTAGTGTACTACAATTTCATTACACAAGGAAAAACGGTGAACTAACATGGCTATTTTGAAGTAGTGATAAGGCTACAAAACTCTCTTGGGTGAAATAAACAGAACGTTAGACTGATAATGCAACTGCACATGACTCTTTAACTATTCACATATTATTGGCTAAGAAATCGATTACAAAACCGATTTACACCCTCCTTCACCAGACTTTTCTCTTTGCAATTGTTGGTGCTCTGCAATCTAAAAAATTGTGTGAAGAAAGAAGACTTACTAATTACTGACTTTCTAACATTCCTAACATTCAGTGCAACACGACAACCTTATTGTGTTCTATTCCGCTAAACGAATTGAAACAATATTTTTGGCAGTGGTAGCGATAACTCACGAAGTACATATCTTCATAAGTAGAGTACTTTATAGGCGACATCAGTTGCTAGTGGACAGTTAAGCAAATGTCGCCTTCACAGGTTTATTCAGAGAACTAAATTATCACGCCTGGTATTATTATTATTATTATTATTATTACATTATAGATATATATTACCAAACTTATATAGTTATTGCCTTGAAAGTAGGAGTTTTAATAATTCATGTATACTAATTCTAGAAATATTCTAGAAAAATTGTTGTAATCCATACCGTAATAATTAAATTTCCTCTATCTATTATTTTTGCTTTATTTTTCATTCATATTCGTGTTTATAAATAAATTGCATTTTAAAAATGATTGATTTTCATTAAAAAGTGTTATATTGGCATACTGAGCTGATATTACATGCAAAGCGTCACGAGTGACCTAATTTCATTAGGGCGATTTACATTAACGACGTGAACCGACAAGGGTGCAACAAAGTGAAAGTATATATACATACTGAGAATTAATTGATGGCCTTAAATTCCCTGACTTTGAAGGTGATCGTTAACATAAAGGTTTTGCGTTATCTTTTTTAATAAATAATGTAACTATTATATGTACCTATCATTTAATGTAATATAAATAATGGGTATTTAGTACTTCAATTTAAACCATCTACTAATTTACAGTAAGTATATAGTGCAATAGTTTAGTTTCCATAAAATCGCATTTACTAAAATGTATTTAAAAATAACCAAAATAATCTAAAGTAGAATACCAACGCATGGTTTGTTTCGAATACCGCAGCTAAAGCGATGCCGTAATAAATACAGAAAATACATTTATTAATTTTTGTTTATTACTTAATGATTTGTTGTTTAAGCCTTTGGTAAATAAAAACAAAATATTTTGTTAGACTCAGTATGCTAAATCTGTTACATTTAATATGCAAATAAAGGCATTTCATATTTTTTAAATTATGAGTTATTCCTTACATAAAAAGGTAACTAAAAGGAGTTTTTATATAATTATTTATCAAAAGATGAATTGCAGGTGTAGATTTAAAATATGTCGTATTTGGACTTTCATATGAGATTTTTCAAATGTATATTTTCTTTGAAAAGCTAATAGTCTTTTACAATTTTATGATGGATTAGAAAGTATTTGAGAAAGGTCATATATTGAGTAGATTAGACTGATATTCATTGGTAAATTCACAAAGAAATGCGAACGTAGTGTATTTTAAGTTCTATATGACTATGATTAGGTTTTATACAATATTTTTCTATATGACATATTATTTCACTTAAATAATACTTGACACTTTCGTACTAAATATAATATATAACATTGAAAAAATTAGTATAATTAAAATCAAAACCCACGAACGTTATTATAATTCTGCTTCAAGTAGTGATATAAAAATACTATACTTTAATTTAAACCTATTTTTGCTTAAAACTGTATAAATGGTTATGTGGATTCATTATAGCTTATTTAGATGAATGGCTAGATTAGGTAAAAGCAATTTTAATTCAAACGCCTTTATATTTAAATTACGAGCTTGAGATATATATATATATATATATATATATATATATATATATATATATATATA
>JAHWXV011056994.1:0-12317 GCA_024586415.1 Phrixothrix hirtus | reverse complement strand
ATTTATTGTAAATTATACACAAAATAATTAATTTCTTTTTTAAGTATTATAAAATTATTAAATAAATTGAAATGTCTAGATTTGATTTTTATTTTTGAATCTTTTATAAAATCCATATGTTCATTCATAGCACAGACCTGTTTAATAACTTCCATTATATAATATGAATTTCTAATTTCCATAATTCTAATTTTAATTAGAACTGTAAATTAATCATGTAACTTTTATAACTCAATTTTTATTTTAACCTAAAAATTTGACATCTAAACAATTGCACATGAAATGTTAGGGAATTATGTACTAATGTGCGGCATTGCGTTAATTTGATTATATATATATGAAATTTTCATTAAATATACATAATAAACAGTTTTCAAATCTTTCATTTGTGTTTATGGTCAACCATTTAATTATTTTTGCAAAATGTATCTTCAAGTTAAAATCGTAAAAACACTTAGATAAACACACTTTGTAAGAAAAAGTAGCGTCGATATCTTTAAGTATTGTTTATTCTTTTATTTTGTTTTGTGTCTGAGACTTTTGGATGCGAAAATTCCCTCGATCCCCTTGGCTTCAATTACTATGGTCATTTTTCATGCCGAACCTCAAGAAGTTCAACCTCATGATGCCAAGCATCATATTCACACGATTTTGCTTTCTTATCCAAAAAGAAGGCATGCCTTTTAAATATTTCTTCGCTGAAAAATTTACCGCCCTCGATCGGGTTTGAATCGGCGTTCTTTGGTCGTAGAGATAAACATGTTAACCACTATAAATAAGGCATCCCCGAAAAAAGATACATAACCTTAATAATATTTGAACCATTACGCAGCCAATATTGCTTGTTTGTTACGTCGACATAAATTTAAAGCCCGTGGGCGTTAAATTATTTTAATTAAACGGCAAATCTTAATTATCTTACTTCAACTAACTTTACGGAACTGGATGGCAATACAAAATAAATTCAAAATGTTATCAGACTCAAGTTTTTACCTCAATCTCACTTTATATGGAGCAAAGCTTCACTTTCAAGTTAATTCAGCTTTCAAAATTTATTTAATAATTATTCAATCCAGGACAACCCTGATGTTAACAGTCGTGATTAAATGAAATGAAATAAACAAATACCTTTTAAATTTTAAAGGAACAACATAAATTTATTTAACATCAACAAAAATAAACACAAGCATCAAAATCAAAAGCTAAAACTTCAAACGAAAGAATCAATGGTAATGTTGAGATTTATGGGCATCTAATAATTGCTAAAATTAGCCCTTAATATAAAATTTTAAAGTCTCAAAAACAGCTTTTATTTGTTTTACTGAAATTTTAAATTAGAGTTAGCAATGGCGATGTAACCAAATCTAGTCGTTTGGGTTCTTCTGTTTGCAAGATCATATAAATCTGGTTTTATCTCACAAGGATATTTTTAATCTATTTTAAATTTAAATAAAATCGCTAATAAGTTTAGTTTTTCACTCGCGTGGCCTTACTTTTCAGTTTTACGTTCGGAAATTAGCGCGCTTTGCATAGCAATCCAATTTTTTACTATCAATTCCAATTTTAAACCTCCAACTTTATTTAATCCTTCTTATCTAAGTTTTCGGCCTGGCAAACCTGGCCACTGCCGATTTTCCTTTTTTCCTAATATTCTGCGGGAAATCGCCTTTTCTGTTATCGCAATATTACCCCGCACTTTCTTAATTCAAATTACATTTTGATTTCGTCTCACAAGCGACATTAGAATTATTATACACCCGGTTATAGAAACGCATCTACTCACTTTCTGACCGGAAACCAAAAGAATTTATTATTATTCTGAAACCTAGGTGCTCAACAATTAATGTTAATATTTTTGTTAGGAACCATCAAATCAATTTTTACAAAACTCCCCTATTTCTACGATTTAATCAAAAGTAGCGTAGTCTTAAATTTACCTTTCCCGCCAAATATATCCTTTTTAAAAATTGTTGAATTGTAAAACAAAATTATTTTGTAAAGTCGATATAAATATCTACCTTATTTCAACATTTTATTATCTGTATTTGATTTCGCCCCTGTCATTCATAAAAAAAATCAAATTTAATAATTCATCCTTAAATCATCATTTCACCTGATTTAAGCAAATTTTCAACGTTTTAATAAACTACGTATTGTTTTTCAGGAATCTGGTCAATGGAGGAATATTTTTAGGCTACTACAGCTGTCTGAGTATTTATACCGTGATTTCAGCCATGAATATAGAGAAGATAATGTTAATTCATTCTATAGAAATTGATAAAAGGTTGTATATGGTTATGCTAGTCGTTCCATATCTATTGATATGTTATTTGCCTAACTGGAAATATCTTTCACCAGTATCGATGATAACAAATATTTTAATGGCAACAGGGCTTGCCATAACTGTTTACTATTTACTCAGTGATATTCATTCGATTAAAGGAAAAACACTGGTTGGATGCCTTTCAACAATTCCTACATTTTTTGGCATAGTAATATTTTCCCTTCAAACAATTGGCGTTGTAAGTAATATACCTAAAATGTATTTTTAAATGTATTTTTATGATTCAGTGGTGTCCAAATATCTTTCGTGGGGGTCTTAAATTTAATTTGGTGATCCGAGATTATTATACCCCTCAGAATTTAATTAAACCTAAAATTTAAGACAAAGATAACACTACCGAATTACCACATGTACGGTACTTTTAATTATTAAGTGCTCCATCAGGACAGCGGTCGGTTAGTTGGATATCACTAATATGATGAAATCGTGACATACTCGTAATTATCAAAGACTAGCTATCAATATACTTGAAACCGACAGTTCTTAACTTAAACACAGTATCCAGAACTTCAAAAACCATAATTTCCTTATGTATTGCTTTAAATTTAAAATAAATGGTAGAAATTAGAATTAAGATAATTTTATAACTACAAAACTAAATTATTATTTTAAAATTTACAATTTGATGAAAAACCTGACATCGTTATTATGAATGTTTGATTATAGATACTAATTTAATTTTTTTTTCTAATATAATTTCGATTAAGCACTGTATCCGCTATTCAGTTTTCTAGTAGTTTCAAATATGTCAAAAGGTTAATAGGAAACTTTTGCAATATGCGAAAACGAGAGGTCGTGTGAAGCCTCACTTCACTGCACCTGCCGTGGCATCATCTTAAGCTTTAGCTTACTTAAACCTTGCTTTGTTTCCATAAAGACCATTGTAGTAATAATCGGTTCTACAGCAATTAAATGTCGGTTAAGTAATCTCAAGCTTAAGCTGCAACTGAAATACCGGGCCTAAGAAATATACTAGAACAGAAGAGACCCCTAACGTTATCTCGAAACTTACATAGATTAAAGTCGCAATTAAATTAAACAATGATTTGGTAGAATGTTGGAGAACCTTGGCTACGAAGGCGCCCTAATCCCTCACCAACAAGGTAATAAAATTTGCCTAATGTTGAAAACTTTTTGAATGACGAATTTGAAAATATTGATTGATAAAAGGTCGCCAGGAGAAACTTAGCTCAGCTAAAGATTAAATATAACGTACACTATCTTTTCTAAGGTTACGAGTAGTCTCATTTATTTTTACTTACCTTGAACCAATTTGGCATATTACTGATCTTATAATTAATTATATACAAGTAACTATTCTAAAAAATAATAAAAACTTAAAATTCAATAAAGATATCTAGTAAACAAATTAACAATTATAAATGTATAAAATATCATACATTTGATATTAACTTTCTAGAAATCGCTAATTTGATATCAAATTAGTATTATAAACATATACATCGGCGATATGCCTAGGATAACACCAACATTACAATCTCATAACAAACGCCATATATTATCCTTTGTAAGCAACGACATTCAATCGGTTAAATTGATACGCGTACGTGCACGGCACAATATTGTCCGTCAAACACTTGTTTATAATAAAATGCATTGGTTAATAGTTGATACAAAGTAATTTAGGTACTGCCGAATAGAAATTCATAATTTGAATTATTCTTCAGCAAGATGTAACGTACTGATCCTAAAGCTGTACCAACACGTTACACAAAGTAAAGAAAAAATATCGCTTCAGCTAGTTCAAAGAAATGTCGAAAGGGGAAGTGGGTTTTATGTTACATTAAATATTTTATACTTTTAAAGGATTAATCTTTCGATATCCAGAAACGAGTTAACATCAATAACTGACTATATTCACAATAAATATGTAAAATAATGAATAATTATAGCACATTAGGTAAATGAATAAAAAAATACATTTAATGCCAGGAAATCAACAAATCAATATATTGTAATTGCATAAATTAAACGAGTTAATCAGGATAAAACAATTAAAATAAATACAATATTTGTACATTTATCTAGATACTTACGTAATATTCCTAGTTTTCTACACATCACATAACACTATGGAACATTACTTAACTGGAGCTATGCTACAAAAAATTTAATTAATACTTTTAGAATAACTATATTACAAGTAGTAGTTAAGCTGCTATTTTAGTTATGTGTTTATGGATTATAACGAGAAGCAAAATTGTTTCTTTTAAGATTGCTATGGAAAGATAAAGCATGTTTGGATTCTTATAGGTAGGCCGCCAATAATACAGCTGCGTGCATAAACCGTTGATAAACAAATAGGTAATTCAGCAACTATAGGAATTGAGGTATTTTAGCAAATTCAAACGATGATTGATATTAGAAAAAGGATTAATTAAATTTGTTAGATACTTACTAAAATAATTTTACAAGTAAATTTACGGAAACAGCGAAATAATTAGAAAATATATTAACCGATAAACTTACCTGCAAAACTTGGTCGCAGTGTTTATTAGAAATCATGAATTAAATGTAGTAATTAAAGTCAAAGTATCAAATTAAAATGTGCCAGCCATTTTAATGCATGGTTTAAAATATAACGTAAGAAAGCTGCTGAATCTATCGTTATGTTATACACACGTCAGCAAATAATTCAAGGTTCACTTTAAAAAGTCATAGGTGTTTAGCTAAATATTATTCAAGGATGAATAATGAATTTTGTAAATCAGAAATTTCTAACAATAATGAATTAAATTGGATATTATTAAGATAGAAAATGGGAAATCGGAAATCATTCAATCTGGGGTTAAAAATAAATAATCTATGAAAATTCACTTTGAAAAGGTAAAAGATGTTTAATTAGAAGACAATAATTTAGGAATGGGAATTTAGAAACGAACGTTACAAACTGTTACCAAGAAGGAATGAAATTGTAGCTTACAGATTTTTCGACACCGGGACGCCTTATTGCAAGCCCTCCTCACCGTAGAAAGTCTGCAGATTATCCAATGACCAATAACGAATGGTATTACTTATATTGCAGGACTATACATACGTACCTCTGGATAAAAATTTAAAATATTTGTTGCATAACAATTAATCCCAAGCCTCTTTTTGCGTATCCAACGCGAGGCCCGACTGTATTCTATTTAACCTAGTAAAAGTGCTCAACTGTCTCAATTAACTCCACCTACACTTGGTCTTCATATATTTTTTAAAGCAAAGCCTAACCAGAATGCATTTTAAGCTTTCGCTTTCCATTATATTTTAATGCAACCTTTAATCCCACTTTACTGTAATACTTTTCATGTGCATTCCAATGGCTGATCTCGACCACTGACCGAGGTATACTTACTAGTGCACCACAAGACACATAATTCGTCTGATAAAATATCTTAACAACAAGAATAAGCAATTTAATTTTAACCTAGCAAAATAATTTATTTTTTATATACGAGGGCTGATCAATAATGAATGATTATAATTTTTTTGACTTCATACCTTGGTCGTGCTCCAACTGCTGATGGTACTTTTCATTGGTTGCAATGTACACATTCCAGCGTTTCCGCCATTCTTTAAAAATGTGCTTGAAACCATTACTTGACAGAATTACCCCCGCAACTTTCACCACTTATTCTGAAAACAGAAAATGCCTTCCACGAATGCGTTTCTTTACTTCAGAGAAAATAAAAAAGCCACAAAGGGCAAGGTCTTGGTTGTAGGGTGGATGAGATATATATTTTAGATTGATTTGGTGCGTTATCATGGTGTAACATCCATCTTATTGCATGGAGATGTGGTTGTTTTTGTCTTCAAGATTTTTAGTACGCTTTTATAGCACTGTTCTGTTACAGTTGTGTGTGGTGGTACAACATGTTGATAAACCATACCTTGACATTTAAGAACGAGTTGCCCAGATGCCACCACTTCGGAATTTTTATGATGGTAATGATGAAATTTTTCACACTGAATTTTGTTGCTTAATCTGGTCAAAATAGTGAAACTAAGTTACACCATCAGTTATTACCATCGAAAAAACTCGTTAACGTCTTTTTGTGCCATTTTTTTGAGCTCAATAAACTTGCACGCAAATTTCAGTTGGTAGGGAGTAAGCAGTCCGGAATCTACCGCGCATAAGCACGTCTCGTGTGCGGTTTTTCTTTTACAAAAGTATGGCAGGACCTTAATGAAATATTCAGGATCTCTGACAGTTGTATTAATGTGATGATCGATCTTCTCACGCAATCACAGCAGTTTCAGGTTGTTGGAATCTCAGGACTGGTCATTTTCGATGTTTACTGTCTTCTAGCCTCACAAGTTTCTTTAACAACAAATAAACCTTAGCACACGATTTCTTCAGATGTAGACAAAATTTCGGAGCAGTAAGTGCTAACTCCATTTCTCCGTAGGCGAAGCTGAACATATCTTAATTCGATCGCTTGGCATCGGTCGTTGAACCGAACACAATCGTCATTACGTACGAAATAAGGGATTATACCGACTTTGTAACACAGGAACAGAACTTTATAGCAAAAATTATGATCATTTATTATTGAACAATCCCGGTATAGTAGAAATTTAATTTTGAAATAAATATTAATCAACGCTAAATTAGAAATGTAAAATTATAGCATAAGCTATTGAATAATAAAACATAAAATTTATGTATTAATGAATATACCGGATAATTTTAAACAATTATATGCTTTAAAATTTACTATTGTAGTTCTCTATACCTGCAACGTAAAGATGGGTGCCCTTTTCCGTAACTGAGGAGCAAATGACACACCGTGTTGTTTGATGGCAGGGGATGCTAAAGAAATTCTAAAATCGTCTCGTAGCTAATCCCCAAGCAACACAAAATGACACCCCAATGGCTGTCGGATAATTAAGATCCGTTAAGATAAAAATGGTCGCTGTATTTTTAGCACGTCCAGAGGAATTTTGGAACGGAGATCACTGCCAATTGGTACACCGAACAGTACTTACTTCAAATTCTGCAAGCGTTAACAGGCCTTTGAACACTTAGTTTATCCACCACAGCATTCGTTTTATTCGTCTTATTTGACTTCGCCTTTTCCCCACGTTTGAAGAACACGTACAAACAAAGGCGAGTTTTTAATTACATGAAGAATTTAAGAGCTTGAGATAAAGAATACGCCCAGCAAACACAGAAGAAAATGAAAAAGATAATTTGATGCTGGTTTGGGCGCATGCAGAGGTTCATCGACTGTGATCTAAAATATTTTGAACGGATTACAAATAATAAAGTCTGATTGTAATACTTTCATGGTGACCTAATTTTCGATTTTGATTTTTATAGTAGTTTGATATTATCAATCAAGCATGAAATCGTTGCAACTTAAGACAATTTAATGAAGGACATTACATGAAAATTTGAAATAAAACAATATCTATCAGAGTATTGCATAGAAAATGTTGTATTAATACACAGGTAAGCAGACCTGTATAACTCAATAATTACGCTTAAGTTTTCTCCTCCACCACAATAAAGTATGACGGTTTCGGGTTGAAAAATTGTTGTAGTCTCGAAGGGCGGGAGGCGTGGCGCTTAAAAGCCCACCCTTACTGAAACAGCGCTGCAAATACAAAATCGATCATGCCTGATTGAATTACTCTTTAAATATACTAAAGCATTTTGTAAAACTGCGTAACTTTGTCAAATAATTTGTTATTGCGAAATACTTCGTGCCTGGAAATTTGCAATGAAATATACTTGCGATAAATATAAAGCAATACATGACTTTGGAAATAACTATTTTAATAATTTTACTATAATTCTTTTATGATAAAGACAAGGTTGATACCATTTCATGAAATAAATAAGATGACAGTCACCTTATGTGTTAGAAGTTAGAAAAATGCGAAATATTATTTAAAAGTTAAATTATTCAGAAAAGCTTGTTCTTTTCTATCATGTAAAATCATGATAATATCTGTGTAAATTAGTAATCATCAAAAAATATCTTAAAACTGTATTTCAGAAATTAGTTTAAAATGATTTATTACATCTCTGCAATAATAATTTAAAATACGACGTAAAAATGCACTTACTGAAACTGATCTTAATTCTAAAGAAATTTTAATATTTCCAATCTTTAAACATCATTGTGTTATACACACGTGTGTAAATCTTCCATATACACGTGATGTAACAGGATAAGGGTCCTATTCTGTAACTATCGTTTATAAACGATGTCGTTGAAGTAGACGACTATTTCGCTAACGACAAGTCTCTAAATCGTATTCTGCAAACAAGTCGTTGAAAGTGAATTTGGCGATGAGATTTTCTGTAACAGTTCGTAGTAAAATTCAAAGATTTACACGTAGGTGATTAATTCATTCGTTAAGTTTAACCGTATTTGATGGGAATTAGAGGTTAGAGATACTTTATTTTAAGTATATTTATTTATATATTACTTTTCGTTATACAGGTTGTAAACATAAGAGATTTGTGAAAAACTACAAAACAAATTATCAATTTACTAATTACTACAATTTATTAACTTTACTCTTCTCATTGGTGGAATCCTGGAACTTCGTCTTCGTTGCTGAAAGAATTGTTCAATTTCCTGGAATAATTTTAACGTAGTATGCTTGTCAAGCCGATACATTTTCCTAAAGTTTCATCAGGATATTCCAGTACCCTTAAATACTGTAAATGTTGCCGATATTCATTCCTTACAAAAAATAAATTTGAATAATATGTACTAAACTTATAATATTTTAATATTATAGCCAAATAGCACAAATATAACCAAAATTTGAATTACTCATCTGCGTAATAATTCTTCTAGAATCCAATTCGCTACTTGATTTTTATTTATTTATCGTAATCAACAAACGTATAATTCAATTACAGACTGCAAATTATTTTAAATTGGAAGAGTCTATTACAAAACTAAACAACACAAATTTCAAGGAAGAGTTTATTTATTCCATAATTGTTGGTCAAGATAAGTTTGTTGGGGTCATTTTACAGTATCTTAACCACACCCTTCCGAATGTCGTCTATAAACTACAAGAAATGTTGTTCATAGACGACTATCGTTGCATACAGAATCGCAAAATTCGTTGATAAACAACTATCGTCAATAACGACGTCGTTGAAAGTTACAGAATAGAATCCTAATATTGGATAGTTTTTGTTATATAATGATGTACTTCAAAAGTAGGGATGGATTTAAAACTTTAATAGCAAATATTTCAAAAACTATATAATTTAGGGAAAAATTATAAGAAACTTGTCGTGTATGACATTATTTCGTTTACACATTGTGTAAATATTAAATAATGGCTGTAAATGGAGTATTTTTATGTATTTGAAATATTTATATCATTAATTTAAAATGTAAATCATTGCAGGCCATACCATTACGAAATAATATGAAAGATCCCAGTCGTTTCCTTGGTATATGTGGAGTTTTGAATAAAGCTGTTGCCATAATTGCATTTTCGTATATACTAATTGGAATATTAGGGTACCTCAGATTTGGAGAAGAGACATCGGAAAATATTACGCTAAATTTGCCGAATGACAGTTTGTAAGTTCAATATTTTATTTAGTTTCTAATTTCTAGTTACAAGTCGACGAATACTAAGGAAATCCCCTAAACACGTAAAGTTGTGTCCAAATATACCGACCATGATAGCAGCGTTAGCATGTTGTGCAAATGTATTAGGAACGTAAAATTTATGTTTACTATTCTATCATTGACGTGCGTACTCAAAATTAATAACAAATCGCAACAAATCAAAGTATGCACGCCTCTGAACACATAAACAAATCTTGCGCAGTGAGAAAATTTTGATAAACAAAAATTAACTAAATAATTAACATTACAAAACCGTACCTGTGAAACGATAATCCTGGAGATTTTTACCACTTCTATTAGTGCAACCGTAAGTTGCACATCCAACTATGATTTTTCACTCAGTTATAAATAAATATCCTTAAAATTACACAAACAATTAACAAAAACTTTTTAACTGTTTTCCAACAATGATGGCGTCTTCCACAGATAGTACTTAAAAACTAGACACGCGCGGTTGTACGTTTGACAGCTAAAGCTGCTTTCTTAGTATTCTTTATTCATTGGTATACGCTAATGCGATACCTGTAAATTTTCGTTACTTGTTAAACGCTTGAGTGGCCGTTGGTTTACGTTCTATGTAATGTATTTATAACGAAAATATTCTCTGAACGACATAAACATGATCACAATCCCGTAATACGTTATCTGTTAAACAACTGTTCAAGAAAAACTCATGCGACACCATTATATAGCTAGTCTACGCACGCAACTTACAATGTATCATCACCAATGTTCCTAGAATATACACCATTACCGACTTAATAACCAAAATTCCCTACGATTTGCTGAAAATCCCATTAAAACATTCCCCTTCTAGAGCATCTTACTACAACATATATGCGACAAAATCAAGCCCAACAGCAATGCCCAAAGACAAAACAACGGCAACAAGACTTGCTACAGAAGTCAAGACTGCTTTCAGTAAACATGAACAAATTAGGATTATACTCTATGGTCTATCGCCAAACACGGAAACATTTATGAAAAATTATGCGCCGACTCTAATATAAAAGCGTCGCCATGTCATCGATTCACAGATAAAAGGGATTGTCTTCGGCAGAGAATAAGACAGACGCCTTTATGTTAACCCTGAAAACACAATTTAACAATTTAAGCTACACAAACACAGACCACGTCGACAACATTCATGTAAATGTTGAGGTACATAAAAGCCCGCAAGAACCCTCCACCCAAAGCCATAGCTGTGCTCAATGATAATCGACGCCATATTCATACTAAGATATTACCCGGACGATTGGAAGAAAGTAGATGTAACGATGATATGAAAACCACAGAAACAACAAAACAATGAACTTATCCCGGTCATTATAAAGATCAGGAATAGCCTGATACTAAACAAATTAGATACACCGCATGCGCTTTGAACAGTTCAGAATTGCGGAAAGACACTCAAAGATGCACCAACTACTAAGGATGGTAGATAAACTTGCATTTTTTAACACTAACAATCCACAGAGACTGTATTTCTTGATCTCATGAACGTCTTCGAAAAAGTCAGGCACCGCGAACTCTTATATAAATTTTTATAGACTGGCTATGATGCAACTGATTCAGATTAACGACACACGATCAATGACATGTCCGATTGAAACCTCTTTCACCTGTCTTGTTCAAGTATGACAAAGGCCTACCAAAGATCGCAAAGGTAGATCTCCTCTTACAGTCCGGCGATACAACTATACTATCAATTGCTACGAATATACAGAGGATTCACTGCAGACTTCATTAAACTTCATCAACAACTGGTGCAAACTATGGCAAATTGAAGTAAATATTGATAAATGCGCCGCAGTCTACTGTACCGAACGGCTCCATAGACCCACAAAACAATTAAAAATTTATAATCCAACGATTTCTTGGAGAAACGACGGACCAATCTTAAATAACAAGCTGCGATGGAAACCGCATATTGTCCACCCAGAAAAAGTCCTGGCCATGATGACAAATCTATAACACTATTGTAACAACAAAGGTGACGGTTACAGAAAATAAATTAACAATGTACACAACTATTATTTTCTCGGCATGAGGATAAGCCGCAGACACTCATAAACCTACTACAGACTATCCAAAACTTGGAATTGCAGAGCATTCCGTGGTACGTATGAAACCGTGATTTACATAAAGACCCTAAGATCCTAAATA
The DNA here is from genome assembly GCA_024586415.1 of Phrixothrix hirtus. NCBI lineage: Eukaryota > Metazoa > Arthropoda > Insecta > Coleoptera > Phengodidae > Phrixothrix > Phrixothrix hirtus. Next base: position 188 of record JAHWXV011056994.1, on the reverse strand, counting down.
TTAAGAAGCAAATTCACGGCGACACCGCCGCACTATGGAATATGATAGAACAAACGATGATCATAAATCAATTTCGTATATATAGTGGAAGTGCAACTTATTTCATTTTATCGTAAAGTTAAAATGTCGTACTTTAATATGATGTAAGAATTTTTCTAATATTACTTAATAAAATCTAAATAAAACAA
>JAHWXV011056945.1:0-11418 GCA_024586415.1 Phrixothrix hirtus | reverse complement strand
GGTGTGGTGTGGTGTGGTGTGGTGTGGTGTGGTGTGGTGTGGTGTGGTGCGGTGCGGTGCGGTGCGGTGTGTGTGTGTGTGTGTGTGTGTGTGTGTGTGTGTGTATGTAGTTGTCAAGATATCTGAAAAACCAAACATCGTAGAAAATTAAAATTTTATATATAAGTTAATTTTCACCTTGGCACTTTCCTGTAAGAATTTGGTTAAAATCGAAAGACCGGAAGTGCCACTTTATTCTTGTAATCTTTAGGTTTTTTGCAATTTTTTCGAAAATGGCTTTAACGATTTTTTTTAAACTCGCCACGTTTCTTGCGCCTGTAATACTATATTACATGAACTAATTGGTTTCTCTGAGAAAATTTGTTGAAGTGAGTTATTGAGAAAAATCTCTAAAGTTGAGCACAGTTTTGTCTAATATGATGTAACAAGATAACAGCTGGCTTAAACTTTCCACATGCTAAGAACCGACAGCGATTTAAACCTGTATCAATTTTAAAATGCAGATACTTGCTTCCTTAAAATAAGGCAATTCTTCCTGATTTAAAACAACTAAAAGAACAAAGAAATATTAACCAAGTTATAATTACCAAAATAGTCGAATTTCAAACGTTTGCAATCATATTGTACTTTTAACTAATCTTTAAAAATCCCTTAAATTTTTATAATTATTTCCATGTTAATGAAAACGATTATATATTACCCTAAGCAATTTCATTTAAACACAATATTTAATTTCAAATTTAATTATTAGACATTATTTCAACAAACTATACAACATGTTATTGCAAAAGCCTGGAAACGACAAAGACTTGAAATAATTTGCAAATCTCTACAAAAGATTGACATGCGTACTAGCCAAATACGTTGCTAAATTCACAACGTTGCCACGTTTCTGAAAAATACCACAACCAAATATCAATGAATATATGATGAAATTTAAATGTTGAATTAAATAAAATGAAAGCAATTAAATTACTAATGTATATACAAATATACGTGTAACGACGTAACGTTACACAATTTTAGCAAAATTTGTGTTTAAGAATTTTTATATGTACAATTTTATCTATGCTTAGACATGTTGGTGTGAATTAATATTTTTATTTTATTGTGGCATCAAGAACGTATATAGCTTGAAACGAACAGTGTTCAGTGTGTGTATTAAATTTTAAATATGCGGTGTAATGCCAAATGTGTAGTACACAACGTGCTGTGTATATTTTGCACAGTACAGTATGCAAGAGTATAATATACAATTTATGGTGTATGCAGTGTACAATGTTGCTGTTTATCGTGTCTAGTATACAGTGTGACGTAAACAGTATTCAGTGTGCTGGATGAAATATGAAATGTCTAGTTCACAGTGTCCAGTGCGCAGTGCATAGGGTGAAACGTACAATGTGCATAGGGTGCTGGGCAGTTTTCAGTGTGACTATTCAGTTGACTATAGAAGCGGGCATGGTTCTAAATAAAGAGTAAAAAATTCTTTCCAAAAAAAAACGCCGTTAACAAAATGATAGTCTGTTTGAAAATCCCTGCAATAACGCACGATCTAAACGTATGGTTGTATTGAATGAACAATAAATACGTCACAGTTGGAATAGGTTAGTGTACACGCGAAGTAAACATATATTCTGTAATTTGATATTAAAATGACATTTTATTCACCTACGATACGTAGAATTTGTCTAGACGTATTTATTTGTATTCACATTTTCTTGTAGTTTTCAAAAACCCTGTTTTCAATTTTTTCAAAAAAGTGTTCTATTTTATGGGATTTTCTTGTTAATGAGCGTGTACCGTGTTAAAGTTTATCGGTGGATTTTAAAATTACGTTGTATACAATATACAGCGTGTAACACATAGCAATATGCAGTGCACAGAGTGCGGTGTACAATGTATGATGCATGAAGTGTAAATGTTGCTGTTTAGAATGTTCGGTACATAGTGTGACATGAACGGTGTTCTGTGTAAAATGTGTATTCAATTTACGCAGCCTGTATAGTACAAGCTGGGGATATATTGCAGGCAGTGGGAAATGGGCAGTACACAGTAAATAGTATGCTATTTACAACTTTTAGTGTACAGCGCATAGTGCAGTGTACAACGTGTCGAGTTTGTTGTTTATCGTGTGCAGTATACAGTGCGAAATAGACACTATTCAGCGTGAAGTCTATGTATTTAGTTTATAACAAACAATGTAGAGGGTACTGAATGTAATCTGTAATTTGCAATGTGAAAAATGCAGCACACAGTGGGCAATGTATTGTTTGTAATTTTTGGTATACGGTATGCAGTGCACGGAATGTAACGTACATTTTCAGTGTAAACTGTTGCAGTCTTACAGTGTATACTTAATGTTCTAATATACTGTATGAAATATGCCATACACAGTGAACAATATGTTATTTACAATTTTGTGTGTAATATAAAATACACCGTGTATGCAGTGTACAATTTGATGGTTATCGTGTGCAATATACAGCATGAGAAGAGTAACGTGAAGTGTGTGTGAATTTAGTCTATAAGGAGGAGCGTGTAGCACACCGAATACAACCTATAATATGCAGCGTGAATTATATAGTAGACAGTGTATAATTTACAATGTGTTATTAGGGTCAATATTTAGAGTATAGTGTACAGTGCGCCGAGCGTAATGTACAGTGTGTGCCGAGTACAATATTGAAATTGTGTGAAGTATGTAGGACACGTTCAATGTGAAGTATATTTAGTTTGTGATGGAGCGTGCAGTACACTAAATAAGGCTTATACTACGTTGTATATATAGTTTGAAATGTACGAGACATGTATATTATTTTATGCATCGCATATACTCGAAGGTAATCAATGTGGAATGTGCAGTGTGCACTAGATTAAATAGTGCAAACTTTAACGTGCACATAATGTGCCATTTATAGTGTACATTTTACAGCGCACAGTGGCTGTATATTGTTCACAGTAGTGCAGTGTAGATTGTGCAATGTACAATATACAGGATGTATTAAACAATAAAGAACGTATAACGTATGCTTTGTATTATGTTACACTTCACGATGCGGCATTTTCATCATGGTAGTCAGTCAAACGCAACTTGTTATCATAATTTTGAATAAGTACAGTACTTTGCAAATGTACAACATAGAATCAATTTTAAGCACCAATCATGTTCGGGTAATTAATTTCAAACCCTTATTTGGACAAATTTTTTAATGAAGAATCAAAGCTTAAGCATCCAAAGTAAAATTCTCAGCAACATTCTCCAAACGTTTCGGAAATATTTCGAGTTAACTTTTAGTCCAAAAGAACTTGAGAACTCCGCTGGCAGCATTTGATTTTAAATCTAAATCCATTATTTCGGCAAATGAAGAACCAAATGTGGAAGTTGAAAGAACTCTAAGAATGCCCAAATAATCACATTAGAATTAGCTTCCGATTTTTTGCTTCAATAAATGCTGAAACGAAGAACTCTTGAAACTCTTCAAAATGTTCTGGATAAGCCCAAAGATCTTAAATCTTTTTTCTTCGGTAGATATTGTAATGAAGATCTCTAGTGTCTAAAATGGGCCACTGACAATAAGTTCAAACCTTTAGCTTCGGCAAGTATTACAATGAAAATTTCAGTATGGTTTAAACATCTAAACACATAATGAGTGTTTGCCCAAGTAATTTGAAATACCATTAATTGAACATAGATCGGTTCATGTTTTGAAGATCAAACTTTTAAAACATCTTCAGCTTTACAGGAAAATAAACTGCAGTTCTTCCAACATCTTTTGGCCATCGCAAAGCTAGTGCTTACATTTTAGTCACAACTGATATCAACACAGCGTGATAGATACTTGGGGAAAAATAACACATAAGGCCCGAGTCTAAGAAACAAGGATTTAAAACCAACTGAAGTCGATATTTTGCAGCGGGAAAAAGATTTAAAACATGCCTTCTTAAAAATGCGTGTTGAAACACCCCTAAATTCGGTTAAATTATTTTAGGCATGGCGAAATGGCCAGAGCAGTCAACGACGAGGGAAAGGAAATTTCGTCACTCTACCCCCTCATAAGTAGGCAAAAATAGTCTCGTCAAAAGTCAAGCATCAAAACAGATCGCATGATTTGGAAGAAGACAAAGCCTAAGGAGATTAAAATTTCACGGCAACTTAAGCTTTCTTTAACTATATCAAAAGCTGAACAAAGCCGAAGTACCATCATGATTTGGTAAACGCGATTTCCCGGAATTTATTCCGGCCCCAGAGTTTCTTCGGTTTTCAGGACGTGTGGATTTTCCACCTTGAAACATAATTTCTTCAAACAAATTTTTTGGTGGCCTTAGGACGCTTTAGCGTCCCTGAGAGATTAACAAACATTTTTGAATAAACTACAACCCATGTACAAATACAAAGAAGAATGGGAGAAGATGAAAAATTTGCGAAAATCGCCAAGAGAGGAAGGCAAACTTTTGAAATGAGATTGCATGGTATTTCTAACTAGCGACTCACGGTTTAAGAAAACAAATTTTCATATGCAAGCACCTACGCATAGTAGCGTACAACGCGTCTGTCTTTTACGCCTACAAAGTTGATGAGTAATGGGCAAAAGTTATATTTGGGAAAAATGTCTTGGTCATCAAAGCTAGGTATATTCCTTTCTTCATCTTGGGCAAGTATGTTTACTGCATATTCTACAACATGGGTGTCTTTAAATAGTTTTGTATTTTCTAAATTACAAAAACAAACGATTTGCTGTATTTACCTCGATGATTGAAACTATATATCTTCTTCTTCATCTTGTTTTATAGTATAAGTTCGTTAAACTGAAGTACAGTGAAGAACAAAATCTTCGTTTTGGAGAAGTGTTCTTCAGCAATACAAACCATGCTTCTTTTATTCCAACTTGCTCAGTTGGAATGGTTGCAAAATTTGGGTAGATGTGTTTACAGTATGTGCTTCTTTTGCTTTTTCAACGGTGTGTCTAATAGTTTTGGAACAAAAACGTATTTTTTAAAAAACAATTTCTTCTCTGAACTAAAGTTGTACAGCAACGAACAAAATTTTCGTTTCGCAGAAGGAAGTGTACTTCTGCTGTAGCTTGTTTTCAAATGGGCTTGAGACGTCTCGGAATCTAGAGTAAAAAATATGCTTCTTAGCTTATTTTTGAACTTTGTGGTCAAACCTTTAAGTACACTGCAAAGTCGAATGACAATAATTCAATTAGAGTTGTGCGAAAAAAATATGGCATAAAATTATTTATCAAGGAAGTTTGCTTTAATAGTATGCATATTTAACTAAACACAAACACGCGAATTTTCGAAAGAGCAGGGATGAAAAGGTTGCCTATATTACGCGTAGATTAAACTCGACATGAAATTCCAATTTAGGCAGCCTCTCGGAGAATTTGCATACTCCCTTTATTGTTATATTTAAATTAAAATTCGCTTACCCTTGTAGCCCCATTTCTGTTAAAATCAAGGCAATGTTTACCTCAAGTTGACTAAAATTAAATTTCAATTTGGTTTTAGCTAAAAGCTTATTCGGTGCCATCGATTTTTTACACACATTTTACAGTATTTAAAGTCAATAAAAATACTACCGAGGAAGGTCATTAAAAATATAGTTACGTTCCAATAGCATTGAAATATTCGAACTTGCAAACATCTGGATGCTAGCCAAATTGTTAGCCTAGGTTATGAAGTTAATTCGCGTTCCATTTTCTTTCGCTTCGCCCTTGGTGCATATGTATAGATTTTGTTATCTTGCAGTAAGTAAACAATGAAATATAAAAAAAATATGATGACCCTCAATATATGAAGACAAAGTATTTTTATGTAAATAATTTACTTAGTAAACGGCTCGTGGCCAATGTCCTCGACCTTGCAGCCTGGTGCAGCTGCATCGATTGGCAGAGAGGTGACCTGCTGTGACCCATTTGGGAAAGACTTCGCCTGGTGCATATGCAACCCATACATCACTTGCACATATTGGTTGCTTAAATTCAAGTAACCACCTGTATACTATGAAATGGCAAAAGACTGTTATTGATTTTGTTAAAAAATTGTGTTTTTAATGAAAACACAGGATACGAGGTACAATAGTATTAAAATGGTACACTAAATATTCATTTTAATATCTCAATCCTAAAATATTATAATTTGGTTATAATAGTTGAGTTTGAGGGTGTAAGTAAAAACAGAAACCTACCTTCTCACCTGAATGAGCTAAAATTAACATTAATTATCTTCCACTACTCGTGACATAAAGCTTCCAAACAATAACTACAAATTCAATTTGGCTGCTCTTTTGGTTACAAAAATTGTGTAATCTTGATTCATTGAGTGACAGCACTCACTCACTTTAAAACTCGCTCAATTTCCGATTATCCATCAATCATATCAAGATAATAGAAGTGGGCGTAAGACAACACTTACCGTAACCACCTGTTGTTTACCGCTCATCTATTACTTTTATGACTTTTTGATTAATTTAAAAGCGCGTAAAATCATTTCTAGCACGAAAACTTGGCAACAATGTAAAGTTGTGACGTTATTAAACGTCATGATTAGGCACCCACAATTTTAAAAGTATTTATGTTATTCTATTTTAGAAACGTGAAATGGAAATTTGATAAGCATATTACACAAACACTCGTATTATGTAGCCTACGCACTCGGTATGTACCTGCCAAGAGCATTTCAATATTAATAATTTATGACAATTTTAAGGCGTAATATTTTCCTGTTTACCCTTGCTAAAAATAAACTAAATAAATTTATTTTCTACAAATGTCACAATGTCACTCAAGTAGCTACTCAGGAAAGAGTTCCGCTTTTTACCCATGGATAAATTCAAATTATTCAACAGGAGACTATGCGCCTCAAATTCACACCAAGATAAGTTGCTACCACAAACCAGCAATTATGCTCCTTAATTCTTGTTTCTACCGCTCCTCTTGTTTTCCTAAGTAATAACACATGGAAAGTGCTATAATGATCGACAGAAACCTTTGTTTTTGCAGTTTACCCCTAGAATCCAAGAAATATTTGTTATGGAATTTCCACAAATTTAGTTCGAACAAGTAACAAGAAGGTGAAAACAAAAAACTAATTAGGACATTCCAGAAACAAAGGCATTGAAAAGCCATGAACCGTTGATTAATGTGACCTTCAAATAAGTTCTCCGTGAGTGCATATCTCTATTTATTACCAAGAATCACCTATAAATAGTGCGCGTAACTAGGAAGAAGAGCATCAAGGTAATTACAGCAATACGGAAAACACTAATGTCAGGGTTACCAATATGACGATATCGATTTATATGAAAATCGCGGTTGTTAAAGAATTACCCAAGTTTTGTTAATTATTTGGAAGTCGACCTTGACTAATAAATTATCACATACAAATCATTGACAAGAAAACATGTATAAAGATGAGTAGAAACAGGTGCAACCTACGTAATCGTATGTTGTATTAACCTCTGAACAACCTTCTTTATATTGTTTACAAAGTAGAACTTTCGTTCCACCGAGGTGCTTTGTTGATGTTAAACACTTTCACTATCTGAAATTTTACCTCGTTACTTTTTTCGGTTAGTTCCATTATCTAAACTCTTCCTGGTACATACTGAATTTCAACATTATCACTGCTAAAATTTTTCTGGCCGCACAATTTTTGCAAAACGCATTTCTTAATAAAGAAATAAAAACCGAACGGAGGAAATGATTGATGGTTAGGTATTATACAATTTGGCATTTAACTGACTCCTTGTGTCTAAACAATTAAGAAATAAAATACCCAGGATAAATTTTTGCCAAGTGAACATTTTCTTTGTTAGAATTTTGGACATTTTAGAATTTATTAACCCAAATAGGTTCTTTCTGAGAATGAAAAACACAAAAGTATTGTTTTGACGAAAGTGACCAATCTTTGAACATTCTCGAACAAAGGAAGTCTGAAGTGTTGGTAAACTGAGTGAACTAAAAGTGCAAAACCTGTACTTTACGTAACAATGAATCTTGAACGTTTTTGGACAAAGCAAATCAAGAATGACAAGCTCTTGAGTTGCTTTTTATGATGAAAATATAAGAGAATCCATGTGAACCGTGGAAGGATTATTTTGTCAAATATTCTTGGTCCTAAAATTTCTGCCAAAAATTCATACATCTTAGGCATTCATGTACAAAGAATAAAATTACAAAGCATTATTTGTGCAACATATTGAACATTCTTAGATATCCCGATTTATTTGAAAAACGAGTTCCAAGATATTCCATTTCAAGGAAAGGAAATTCCAGGAATGAAGGAACTTTAAACATTTTTGGGCAAAGTAAATCAAAAAGGTCCAGTTCTTAGGATGCTTTTCTTAGAAGAAGATACGAGTTTTTGTTTCCAAAACCAAAATCCCAAAAATATTATTTTGACATTACTTGACTTTGAATATTCTTGGGAAAAGATGCCAGATGTCAACAAAATTGAGGTATTAAGACGCCTTAGGCCTAAGACATTTTATCGTCAAGAAACCAACCTTACTTCTGACAAAAATTCATACTGTGTGGAGATTCTTGGATAAAGAAATTTAGTCAGGTGCCTTAAATTAAATTGCAAAACTTTTTTGTGCAAAAATCAAACTTGTTAGCAAAAATAGGCTTCCCAAATGTTTCTTTACTAAGAATCAAGAAACCTTAAATATTTTGGGCAAAAAAACTCAAGTAATGGATGCTTTTTTTTAAAGATGCAACATATTCCATTTTCGTAGACAGAAACCCCAATAGTATCATTTTGTCAAAAATTCTTGGACAAAGGAAGTCAGATCTGTTAACAAAATGGATTCCTTAGATGTTTTTCTAAAAAGGATCTTGAGAAATTTAATGCATAAGAAGCGAAACTAAAACTGAACAAAAGATGAATAAATTTCGGACCAATAAATCTGAAACATGTTAGACAAAGCTAAAATTTTAACAAATATTCCATTCAGGGGAAGCGAAACCCACTAATGTTACTTTACTAGAACATTTTTGGGCTAACAAAATCAAGAAGATGTAAGAGACTCCGCTTTCGAGGACAAATCTCAAAACTATTTTATCAAACATTCTTGGGTAAGAAAGTCTGATAAGTTAACAAAATTGAGTTCTTAAAATGCTTCTCTAAGAAAAGCTTACGAAATTTCGTTTCTCAAAAGATAATCGCCGATAACGTTATTTTATCAAAAATTATTGCGGCTTAGACATTCTTGGACAAAGAGATGTCAGCCGTGTTGATTGAGCAAAAGTAAAAACTTTTGTACAGTTTTAAAAAACCAGATTGGTTAACACAAATGGAACTGAAATTCCACGAGGTTACTTTATCGGAAATCAAAGGTCCTAAACATTTTTGTGCTAACAAAATAGGGATGGAGTAGTTCCGGGGAAGCTTTTATAGAAAATGTTAAGAGACTTCCTTTTCGAGGACAGAAATCCCAAAATTATTATTTCTTCAAAAATTAATTAACTTTGAATATTTTTGGGCAAAGAAAGACGTATTCGTTAACAACGTTGACCTTTTAAAACGCTTCCCTTAAGAAATTACGTTTCCAAACATCAATTAGTCAAAATTTCATGAATTTGGAACATTTTGGATAAAGGATGTAAAGCGTATTAATTGAATAAAACTACGAAGTATTACTTGTACAAAAATCAATACATTTTGAACTTGAATATTTTTGGACAAAATTGAAGGTAGTAAAAATATGTTCCGAGATATTCGGTTTTGAGGAACTTACACTCTAATAGCGTTACTTTATTAGATATTGAAGAATCCTATACATGTTGGGCAAAATAAATTGAGAAGAACAAGTTCTTAAGTAAGTTTTAGAAAAAAGGTGTAAGAAATTCCATTTTCGGGTACAAAAACCCCAAAAGGATTATTTTGTTAAAATTCTTTGGACAATGAAAGTCAGTTCGGTTAAAAACTAAGTTCTTTAAAAAGGGCCTTAACAAAGTTTATCAAAAATTCATATCTTGGACGTCCTTTGGTCTAAAGAAACCAGCAGTGTTGATTGAATGAAATTACATAAGCATTATTTGGGTAAAAATAAATTTCGGACATTCTTGAACAAAGCTAGATTTGTTAACAAAAATGAGTTCCAGTTCTGGTAACTGATACTTCAAAAACGTTGTTTTACTGGAAATCAGGGAATCTTTTCTGGCGAAAGCAAATGAAGACGAGCAAGTTTTTGAGATGCCTTGTTAGAAGATGTCACAGATAGAAACCCCAAAAGTAGTATTTTGTCAAACGTTAATTAAACTTTGAACATTCTTGGGCAAAGAAAATCAGATTTGTTAATAACATTGAGTTCTGGAGATGTTTTTCTAAAAAAAAGGTTAAGAAGATTCATATTTAACAAACATAGTTCCAAAAACATTTTGACAAACATTCGTGTATCTTTGACATTCTTGGACAAAGGAAATCAGTCGTGTTGATTGAATAAAATTATTTAGGCAAAAATTAATACATTTTGAAGACTTTACACATAACCAAAGTTAATAGAAATGAGTTCCAAGATATTTTTTAGGGGGAACTGAAACTGGAAATTGAGAAATCCTAAATATTTTTGGGCAAAGAAAATTATATTTTCTAGGACAGAAATCCCAAAAGTAAAATTTTGTCAGAAACTCTTGGGTAAAGAAAGTCAGACCTGTTAACCGCAATATGTTCCTATGACGTTTCTCTAAAAAGCCATTAAATATTTCGTTTATAAGCAGCATTTTGTCAACGATTAATGCATTTTGGACAGTTTTGGACAAAAGATGTCAGCCGTGGTAATTGAACAAAATTAAGAAGCATTATTTGGGCTAAAATTAATAAAATTTGAAAATCCTTAATGGCAAAGTTAACAAAAAGTAGCTATAAAACGCAAATCAAGGAATTCTACAGATTTTTGAACACCAAATCATGCTTTTTCAAAAGATGTGAAATTTCATTTTCGAGGGTAGAAATCCCAAAAGTATTAGTGTCTTGTAAAAAAAGGAAGTCGGATCTGTTAACAAAATTGAGTTCTTTGATGTTTTTCTAAAAAACACCTTAAGACGTTTCGTTCCTAGAAGTAAAACTCCAAAAACGTTTTTTGTTCAAAAGTCATGCATCTTAGACCAAGGAAGTTAGCCGTGTTGATTAAATAAAATTCCGAAAGCATTATTTGGGTAAAATTCTTGGACAAAACTAGATTTCTTAACAAAAATGAGTTCTAAGATGTTCTATTTTCGACAATTGAAGTTACAAAAGCATTTTTGGAAATCCAGAAATCCTAAACATTTTTGGCAAAGAAAATCTAGAAGGGCTTCTTTTGGAATGTATATGTACAGATGCAAAACAGAAACCCTAAAAGGATTACTTCGCCAAATCTTCTTGGGCGAAGAAAATCAGATGTTAACAAAATTGACTTCTTTAGTTGCCTTT
>JAHWXV011056726.1:0-19047 GCA_024586415.1 Phrixothrix hirtus | reverse complement strand
CTAGGTACATCGCTAATCTGAGCTTGCAAACCTAGATGATCGTGATTTTCCCAATTTGAGTGTTAGTTATATTTCAAATTTCCCGCTAAATGTCATATAAAGATTCCGTAGAACTACATAATAGCATAGTATGTGGAATGTTTAGTTGCAAATGCAGAATAAATTGATATTAAGAACATGACAGCTTGTATCGCAATGATTAATAGTAAAATAGTAAAATGACCCGACACCTGACCTATTGTTTCACAATAATGATTAATGATAAAAAATAACTTAACGTGTTATTTAACAATGACTAACAACCTCATATGTTAAATGCTTTCGCAAAGAGGGTCAAAGTTTAACGGAGACTGCACGTTTTATTTCTCGAAGACGTATATACTGCGTCGTACACCTTCGGTTATGGTAGTGTTATATACTATTCGCATGCAATGCACATGTTGATCTATATTGCTATGCTACCAAATAAGAGTAGTTCCTATTTCTTATTTCTTTGATATACTGAAATATCTATCATAAAATTCTGGACGAAAAATCACATAGATACATCTTAATACGAGGTTCTAAATCTCATTATTGTATTCACAACGTTGATTTTCGTCGATTGAAATGTTAGTTGTATTTCAAATTTCCCCCTAAATCTAGTGATATACTTCGAGATTTTTCATAATTTTCGTATCAATATGTTCATATTTTCCCGCTAATATTGTCTAGTAAAGTGGAAATTAGTTTTGAGATGCTGTTGTTAGGTGATAGTGCTAGAAGTGTAATGAGTTAAAGTATGATAACATCCATGCTAATTTCACTATGTCGCTGAAAGTGGCGGCGGAGGGTCTACAACTATCTTATCTTAACTGCTATAATCCAAGAATTTATAGGGACAATATTTAAGACGTTATTAAGAACATAAAAGGATCAGCATCGGGTGCCACATCAGGTCGTGTACTTGCATACCATTAATTGGTGTTTGGAGTTTGATTAATATTATGAAAGTGAACAAAATAAATTTAAATATGTTTAATTATTAACCTTAGAATTCCAAAAAGCAAACAAAACATGTAACCAATGGTATAAGATACTGAGCTTAAATACATTTTAGTAACTAACGTTGTTACTAGTGTTTGTTCATACGCAATACAGTAAAGTAATAAATCTAAAATGAATTAGTACACTGGATCAAGAGGTATTCATTATTAAATTGCACTATAACGTACTCTTTCAAAATCTAATTTTTAAGCTATTCTCATTTTAAGTTAGGGTTAATCATCAACAAATTGTACTTTTATTCCCAAAACAGACAAAATTATATCATCCTTCGTCATGTGTCATAATGATGTTACGAAAGGGACAACTTACCGCTGTGTAACTCGATATGATACCAGTCTAACTCTAGTGAAGACGGCCGAGTGTTGCTGTTAATGCAGTGTTCTAAACGGGGAAGTTGTGGACGCCGCTGATGTTTACCACAGCAGCTGCTATCGTTTGGATAACCTAACCTGTACATAATATTATAATTGTTCCTACCTTAAGCGAAATCAGAATTCTTCAAGGAGTGGTAATGTTAGGGAGCACAAATAACCTATAAACGCAAATGTCGATGTGATGAACACATTTCTGTAAATGAATAAACAAGAGGATGACCTTTAGACTTCCCTCCATATAATATGTCGCCACAATCATCAGAATGACACTTAATAATTATTAAGGAATGAGTTAATAGCAAGATTTATAACTGGGGATAGAATTTTGTTTGGATCCACCTGGTATATAGTTTAATATAAATTAATTATTCTTTTAAAATATCTTATGAATTGATATCATCAAATTGGGATCAAATTAAACTGAGCCGAATCTTTCCCTTAATTATTGGGGAGGAAAATTTATTTGTTCGCCACGAATGTCAAATATATTTTGATTAGGTAGCACAAGGTTTAACAGTAACTTCAATACAACAGTGCACAAGCTTAACACATTTATAACAAACGAGTAAATGGCCTTGAAAACATATAGGTACACACAAAACAACTAACTGGGCCAAAAATTACCGGATATGTCAGGTTTCTTTGATTAAACGAAGAAAAGTTAATCTGCTCATTTTTTTCCTGACATAATAGACACATAAAATATAAATAACTTGGTATACATCTGAACCCAGTTAAGTGTATAATTAATACTAATCACAACTAATTTGGAACACAACCACGTAAATGCTGTATTGACAATTGATGTGGTGGAATAGGGTTTAGTCCATCTAAATAAAAATGTCTGCCTACCTGATTACGTTACGGTTCTCGAACTGTAGCTAATAATTAATAATCATAATAATAACAAGTTTATTACAATATTAGCTCAAAAAGCTATTGCATACATCAATATAACAATACATTCAAAAAATTAAGGTTTCTAAGTATAAATATAAAAATGTTGAGCATAGAAGGTAACAGTTATAATAAACTATAAAATATAACAATAATAATTAAATTTAATATGTTTATAAATTTTTTTAATCTAATAAAATTTAGAAATAAGCATATAGTAATATCTAAAAATTAACTTGTAGAGGTAACAAAGATCATAGACGTACACGTCAGTGCTGTATTAAAACTACTTAAAACTTATATCATCCCTGTCATTTTAGTTAGCTCTTACAATATCTTTTATTACATTTTTAAATGACGATAATGAGGGAGTTTCACGTACAGCGTCAGGTAATTGGTTACATAATTTTAATCTTTCAATAAAAAGATTTTTCTTTGAATACAATACATTAATCGCATTTGATGGCCTAAATTCGTTATGACTCCGCGTATTGTAACTATAAATTTCATAATTACATTTAAGAGAAGAAGTTAGATAATTTGGGGAATAACCATTAATTACCTTATATAAAAAGAGCACAACATTAAAGTATACGAATTTTTCAATGCTTAACGAACTCAGTTGCACCGACATATTGTTTATTGGGGTACGCTTACAACACCGTAAGATTGCCCGCATGGCACGATTTTGCAGTACTTATAACCTTTTTATCGGCGCGTCATTAAATTAAAAAAAAACTGTAGAGTAATATTAAATATAAGATTTTATTATTGAATTATACATAGTAAGTCTAGACCATACAGATAAGTTATTACAACCCTGTTTAGAAACCCAACCTTCTTGCTAATCCTTTTACAAATAAAATCATGATATCCGTCAAATTTAAAGCTATTGTCAATTATGATGCCCAAATAATTAATTTCATTTAATTCTAATGCTGTATCATCGATATAAACTCTATTCGTGCTTAAATCCTTTTTATATTTACGATAATTTATTTTGGATGCTGTGAGCATACACTTAGTCTTTTCTATATTAAGCTTTAATTTGTTATCATACAACCAGCTCTATAATTTTTTTGTAAGCATTTGTATTAAAAATACAAGTATTAGCATCGCCTGCATCAGTAAATATCAAAGCATCATCCGCGTACAATACAAGTTTGCATTTATTTACTATAAAACTAATATCGATGATATAAATTAAAAATAAAAGTGGGCCTGAAACCCTTCCTTGTGGAACCCCTACATTTATAGGCAATTCACCAGAGTAGGAATTTATAAATTTCACAATTTGGCGTTGACTAATTAGATAAGAAAATATCCATTGAAGCACAGTACCATTCAATCCGTAAAATTTTAATTTATCGATAAGAATTTCTATATTGACGGTTCCGAAGGCTCTTTTAATATTAATGAAAGTAGCTAGAATTACATTGTTTGACGCTAAAATGGACTTCCAATATGTTAATACATACTCCAAGGCAATTCCGCACGAAATTTTTTTCCTGAATCCTGATTGTGCATAGTAAAATAATTCATTTCCTTCAAAAAATAAGGAGAGTTGTTTAAATACAACCTTTTCTAGAACTGTTTCACAAAACGGTAATAAATTAATCGGACGAAGTTCGCTTACTTTAATGGAATTACTTATTTTTGGTATAGGTACAACTGTATTAATTTTAAGAATATCAGGAAATAATCCATTTGTTAGAGATCAATAGACTGCATATAATAATGGATATCCAGTAATTTCAAATAGTTCCTTTATTTATGTTATTCATAGATCGCCAGGACTAGTACTAACTTTTTAATTATTAATTATATATTGTTAGATCAACAATGTTTATTTCCTTAAATTTACAAAAATTAATATTATCCAATTTAATTACATTCTTTAGGCTACTGGACATAACTCTAATGTTGTTTCTTTTAGGATCAAAATGCTTCACTATATCGTGTAGGCTTTGAACAAAATACCGATTTAATTTATCTGAATATTTCCTAAATCTAGATCTTCGAACTCTATAGTATCAAATGTATTTATCAAGCTAAAATAAGTCGCAACAGTTGGTATGGCTGGTTTTTTGGTCTCAATTAGAAGCGGTCAGTTTGACAACAGAGTACTTGCAATATGTTCGAAGTTAAATAACGGCTCTATTAACCAGAAAGAAAAAAGGACTGTGATAAATCGGTGCAAATAAGATTACTATATACAAGTGTTTCAAATAATACGACATTCCTTTAAGTAATAACAAGAGTTCATACTGATAAGAGTAAAATTGCAATATGAATACCAAACAATTCTATTTTGGATAATCATGGGTCGACTATGAATACTTACAAATATGACAAAATAACTGATTCCAAAGAAATATTTCTATAGTAAGTTGTACGTGTTTATATTAACTTCTAAAACAGAAGCATAAAAACTAGACGGTAAAATTATATACATTTTTACTAACAACAGATATCTTGATAAACAGAGTTATCAAGATTTACATCAGTTACTGAATGCGCTTTGAAGCGTTTTCTAGCCAGTGTTTTAATAATAAAACCAGACCACACCAAGCAGTGTGTTCCATAGAATATTACCTAAAGGGCCGAACATAATTGCGTAATCGATTTACATATTTACATAATATTCCCTCACGGTGCTTTTATATCGATAAATGTGTACACATCTATAATAATAATAAATATGGATTTAAAAGCAGTAAAATAAAAAATAGACGATGGTGAATGTATGTCTACGCTAGCTGAACTAAAATACTTGAGCATTACCAATTGACGGGTCCAATACGTAAACCGGTCAAGTTCATTTAGTTAAAATGTTAAGGAGAGCTAAGCAACGTATTACATTAAAAGTAGCTGGGTATTTTTATGTTTGGGCACTTTTCCTTCGTGGATAGTCAAGCATATTCACTTCATGGTTATTTTCAGTTAAATAAGAGGAAAGCAACTAAGATATGAAGAAAAAAACAACGGACTTGACTTGTTTATGCGTAGTATTTCTGTTTTTTTCGAAGTAGTGGAAGAAATGAAATGAAATTAAAATATGAAAGTGGAATGATTTATTAATTATTTTAATGCAAAAGCAACTAAAAATCCAAAATAAACTTTCTAAATTTAATATCATGCATTTTTATTCGTCATCGCTAAATTCATTAGACTTCGTGATATTGTTCAATATAACGATAAAACCATTGATCACATTCAGGGACACAGTTTTTTGCTAGTGTCATGGCATGGTCAAATTTATTTTTCTTGAGCTACCTTCTTTTGTTGTATAACATATTTTCGTGATTTGGTAATGATTGTTTCTGTAATTTACTCTTATCTTTTAGATAAAGATAAAAAAAACAATAAATGATATTGATTCACAGCATTTAAACGATGTTTCACCATTCAGTTTTTCATATCGCATAATTCGATATTTCGAGATCTTAACTTTGCTGTTTTTCTAAGAAGGATTCTTCGCAAAATATTGTTGAAAATGCGTCTTAAAGTCGACAAACATATTTTGTGCGACATTAATGACTTTGAAGTTCTTATTTGTGCTATTAATAATTTTAACATAATCCCCTGGTAGGTATATTTTGTCATACTTCTTCTTTTGTAATTCTATGGCCCCAAAGCTTCTATCACAGAGCAAGAACTGTGTCCTGGTTGGGGATATCCATTATGTCTAAGTAGAAACTTTTTAGTGGCCACCAAAGTATACAAAAAGTATAGTAGTACATTGTTTTTGTTCTGCGAGGAACAATTATCTGAAGATGTGTATATATCAGTTACCTTTGGGGACAAAGTTGCCAAGAAGTGTAGTAATAAACTAACAACATCGTTTTGTCCTTTAGCAGTCAAAGTCTCATAATAGGTATAAAAGAAACTCCTTCCTGTACTTCCGACAAGAATTCAAAAATTGTATACACAAAGTTGAATTTTGCAAAAGACCTCTCCACTGGGCGAAACAGGAAGGGGTAGATTCTGTTGAAAATCGAACGCTAAGACCTATACACGAGGATCACTTTTTGCTAAAACTGTTTTCTTCTTAATATGGGTATAAAACGTTTCTGCCTTTGCAATATGTAATTCTTTGTCTCTATTTTAGATTTTTTTTACTTCATCCCCATCAGGAGCATCGATTTTGTTCACTAACTTGTCATATCCCTGACACGTGTTTGATTTTGTGTTTCCAAAATATATTTTAAAGTTTTCGTTAGGAACGTTTTTAAAATATATATTTCATGCATTTTTGCTACATTTAAAAAGGGTAAAAAGTAATAATGATGTACGTTATCCTTTCTACTATAGTGAGATTTGTATCGTGCGTAAATTAGAATGTGTTCACGTATCTTGTCATCAGTGCCTTCAGGCAGTTTGTTAGGTCGAATAAGATGTTTACCTCTTCTATCTAGAGTGGAGTTCCATCAGTCGAGTGCTTCTGTAAACGCTCCAGCCTTGCCTTTCTAAGATTTTTTGCAAATTTTCCTATCTTTACCATCAAGTCTGATAAAATATGACACAGAATAATTTAGATATAATCTGAAAAATTGCAAATTTTTTCTACTTTACTATAATACATACATAGACCCACACAATACACGGTCGCTAACTTGTATATGCACACACACCATTGCATGACTAAAACAATTACCTTGTAGGAAAAAGTTGCATTATTTCTTTGTAAATCGCCTGAACATGGTTTTGTTCCTGCACTACTTGCTTCTCAATAATGCCATACAAGTACGCGTCTTTTAAATATTTTGTTGATATAGCATAAAAATCACGAAACATTTTATAACAACTTTTGTGACAGATTTTGACAAAGCATTCTAGCATACAACGGCAATTTTCACCTATTTACTTTCCAGGTTCAGCTGTACCAGCAATATTTGCATAAGTCTCATCTATAACTCGATTAGTTGTCTGTATATTTCTTTTCCATAATGCCATACGTACAAGCTATTTCTTTCCAGTTTGAGGCGTGTTAATAGTTAATCCAGGATTCTCAACTATTCCATCATCAGAGCAAGCGATTATTGGACTGTGAATTTTCAGGTTGATGTGTTCGTTCTCTGGTAAATAGTCTGAAGCACTCTTGGTATGCAGAGCTTCATAGGGAACGGGTTCACTCTCATTTTCGTTATGCACTTATGCATAGGAAGATGTAGAACTTAAAATTGTGCAAGAATATGTGCTTAACTAATTTTGCCCAAAAAGTGACCTTGACCGGTTTATGCATTGAACCCCTCTATTATTCGTAGCATCGAAGGAAATTTTAAAAAAATGATTATAGAAGAATTTGTAATAATGTACCTGAAATATTTAAATCAATGTAATTGACCATTTAAATTAATTCATTTCACGAATAAAATGTAACTAAAAACTGCTTTAAAATAATTACTTGTATTGACTTTACAAGGTATTATTTGTTAAATTTGTTTAAATAACTCTGGGATATTAAAATTAAAAAGCAATGTACATTTCTTCATAATATGAAATTGCCATATTTAAACACACTTTCTAATGCGATGTATAACCAGCTATTAGGTTCAGTTAGTAATAACTACGTTGTTCAAAATTGTTAATAATAAGTTTTCTGAATTGCGTGGATATACAATATCCTTATTCTACAACTTGTTATATATCTTATTATAAGTATCGTATTATAGCTGTTAAGCGTGGCGCACGTTCTGCATCTTGATACCTATATTAAGTAGGTCAGCTATGATTATGGATGAATTAAGAATTTAGGCTTGATATAAACATAGGCGACTGTTGTACATTATAAGAAAAAAGGAGTTGTGCTGTACCTATTGCTTTTAATTTTGCGCATGCTGTGGTGTATATATAATCTCCTTTCACCTGCTAAAAGGAATGCTATATGATCTGAAACGCACAGTATATGTTGCGATGTACTTACATGTCTGAAAATACACGAACATACGATAGAATGAAATAGGTTTTCTAGTAGGAGTACTTGAAATTGCCATGGATGGCTGTGATTTTCTCGTTTATGGTTTTACTGGATCACATCTTTAAATGAATTCGATTCTTTATATCTACTAAACAACTGAATGAAGTAGGTCCGACAAGATTTGCGGAGATTTACATCTGTTACATTCTCACTAGGCATTTAGTTTTTGAAGCTGGCTGGAGAATATCTCTAGAAAACTTTTAATACATCATTCGCCAACAAGGCACAGAAAACGCATAGATCTATACTTTTTAAAACACGTAATTTATAATTTAGCACACTCCTCTTAACAGAGATTGTACTTATTCTACACCAATAATTATGAGCCATATGAGCTTTTACAACTGTTAATATCTCCGAAACTTACCCAATGGTCAGATACGGTGATACACTATTTTATTTTACAAAATCTCACAATTTGTTTGATTTAAAGTTAACTGTTTTAAATTTTATTTAAAGATTTTGAATTACCCTTATGTGATATTTAGACGGGCACTTTAATACAACGGATGAAATTATCTTCTAATGAACGATATTTCTAGCTAAAATATACTTAAGTAAGACAACCTTCTAGAAATTACTTTAGTGCTATCCGAATTAAAGTAAAAATAGGTATAACGCGACAGTAACGTTAATGTAGACCTAAAGAAAGTTGTATAAACTGTTTTGGAATAAATAAAATAAACGAAACTGGTTTAAATGAAGACTTGACTTTGCAGTGGGTAAGTGAATTAATAAAATGAGTATCGAAAATATTTAATTTCTAGTATCATAACATGAAAATAGCATCACATCTTCAAGTAAATTGACGATTTAAACATTTTAAAGATAACCGTGTGATCTAAAATAGTCCGTTATTCTAGATCTTAAATTACATAGCTAACAAATTATTCGAACCTTACATGACTAGTAATCCAATATGGCGCGATCCTCAAAATGTGAGTTTACACCTTTTTTAAAGATAATAATATATAGGTTAGTGTCTTTTTTAACCACAGCTATATACTTGTTTCTTACTGCATGTTAAAGAAATCCTGTATAACGTTACATCATTATAGATTATCTTTAAAGCACATCAAGAGAGTCGTCTATTGGAAATTCTAAGCATAACAATTATTTCTAAGTCAAGTTTAAACTAATAAATGAATGCTATTTGATTCTTATGAGTTTAATAAGATATTTTGACAACAAATGCCCAAAGGTTTTACAGAACCATGACGACTGAAGTTCTTTTCTTAAAATAACATATATAAAGGTTCTCGATAAGAAAAATTAAACTAGTACCTAGTAAACGATGAACTAACAAAAAGAATGCAAACGATAAATGACTTAAAGCTAGCTTAATGTCCGAGTTATCCTTTCTTCTTGAGTCTTTCCGTACATCATTCGATAATACCTTATCTGTTAGTCCAGATTCATGCATACTTGAGATTTTTTTTGAAAGCATTTAGAAGGGGGTGGAACTTTGGGAAATGGAGGCAAATATTAACAGGGTTGGTAACCGTTTTGTTAATAATAACGTTCACATCGTATTCTTCGGGTAAGAATTCTTACGTAGAAGTAAACTTAGGTTTTTGCAGACTACAACTTTTCCAATATCTCGCGAATGGTATTATTATTAAAAAATACAATTTTATTTCGCAGTCGCTCTTGAAACTTAGTTATCTTGTAATTAAATAATAAATATACATCTGGACCTTGAACTGCGCCGATTGCAATATTAGAGTCTAACAACTTTTCTACACTTGAAATGCCTTTTTCAAACTTAGGTACAGTTAATATAGTAACTAGGTTTGCTCCATATAAGGTGAAGACATATAAGGAATAAATGACATAGGCTACTAAAGTAATACGAAATGGGTTTCTTCTTCGCAACTGTGGTATGGTAATTGAAAGAGTAAGTTGAGTAAGGACAGACAAGCAGACAATATAATTTCTCGGGAAACTGTCACCCCTAGACAGAAATATAAGGAGGCACCATGACAGAATTGTAAGGAAAAATGCAACTAGTACGAACATCCGCATGGTTGTGTTGTAGGTAACTGCAATAACTTGAAATGTTGATAACTTTTTACCTCTAGGAATGACCCAAACCATTTTCCGTCATGTTATATACCTGAAATAAGTCCAGATTCAATGTGAGGAGAAATAAATCCTTGCTGAATAATAATATTGCTGCTGTATGCGGCTTTTTTAGAATCTTTAGAATTTGTATTATATACACTTATGGAAATATTTAATTTTTCTTCCAAGATATCCAGAATTCCTCTATTTATTAAAAATTGATCCTGATCTGCAATAGATTGTTCTACATTTACATATACGATAGTTAATGCACAATTTTTAAAATCGATGATGGGTTTACGTTCAATCAATAATACCTTTATCTCACAATATTTATTTAAAGCAATAGGAGAATCAGCTGATATGTCGCAATTGTGATTTATAATGGGTTGATAAGTGTAAATTGTATGAAAAACATCATTAACAAGTAAAATAACAACTAATATATTATATGTGAATATAATACTGAACATGTAATTTATATTGTCGTCTACTTCATTTGTAATTATTAAGAATTTCTTAATTTTAGATCCCGATAACATGGAAAATAAAATTTCATCCAAATATTTTGCTTGTATATGTATAACAAAATTCTGAGTTATCATCATTTTGTTATAGTCAAGTCCCCGCTTCATAAACATAACAGAAAGTCCTATATGCTTCAGGTAGGTTATATCATCATCCATTTCCGCAGACCATATGGCTATCGTAGTCGTGTTTACAAAGTACTCCGATATGATGCGGGGTTTGCAATTCGAATTCGCTTCGGAGTGTGGATTTGAAAGCAATTGGTCGCTAAATGCATTAATATCAGAAGAAATAAATGCCTCTGAACCATCTTCAGTTCAATTGGATAATCTGGAAATAAAAAATTAGACAAATTACAAATAGTCTATATAACCGTGTGGGAATATTGCAATTATACTTGAAATCACAATTTATTTAACCAAAATCAGTTATAAATTAGGGGTTACGGACATATAAATTTGACATAGCACACAGTCTCCTGTTTAGAAGTCTTGGGCCGGTCGTCCAGGTGATATATTTTCACCTGAAATGAGTTGATCCGAATTGGGTCAAATAAATTCATCCATGCACGTGCTACGTGGTTCGCTCACTGGACCAAAACCTAATTGGGGATCGCTTGCCATAAGCAGTTTTATGATTATTTACGTACTTTAACTATTAATTGGCAATTTCAATTTTAAATAACTTCAATAATTCTGATTTATTTTTAGTATCTAGTATACATTTATATTTTGTGCATATTAAATCTAAATTATTAATTAATTATTACATTCAAATTTAAAATACTAAACTTTCAATTGTTTAATTTAAATTCATTTTACATTATACTTATGTATATCTCTGTAAGATTTAACTTTATGCTATTAATGAAATAAAAATTGAAAATTATCTCAAACCGTATATGTTTATTTCCGTGAAAATTAACTTTATATAATATTCATGGAAAAATGAAAATTTTTCAGAGACGGTTATCGCAGATAAACCTCCTTTGGAGGGTGGTATGAATAAATGATTGAAGCGAGATGATGGTATCCTAATGGTGGATAAATGCTATTCGCATGGGTGATGAAGTTACCCTATAAATGATTAAAATAAAGTTGTTGGAATAAAATGATTGAAATAAAATGACTTAGCAGAATTGTAGGTAAGCCTCGCCCATGATACCTTTTGTTGTAATATTTGATCCGTCTAGTTTCAAAATTTTTATTACTTTTGATAATAGCAGCAGTTGCTTCGCTATAATATTTAGGATGCAATTTCAACAACGAGAAAGTTTGCATAACCTCGTACCGATTTAAAGCTATAAATGACCTTATAATGCTACTTATGTAGGATAGCATTTCCGGTTTACTTAACATTTCAAGTTCATAACAGAGCACATTATTTAGAGAAAATAACTCATTAATTTCGCTTTTAGTAAATTGATTGGTAATTATGCTACTGTCTTCTATCCTTTCTTCTATCACGATACCTGCAGCACTTACAATGAACATTATAGATTCTGATATCATTATAGGGAACGTGCAATCTGGAGAGCATTCTCTTATACGTATTTCAGTTTCGTTTATTTTAGCTTTAATTAATTTTTCACGCGCTAACGTGAAATACCAATCATTCTTGGTTAGTAAAATGGTGCCTTGTTGTTGTTGTGAGTGTTTAACACCATCAGTTATGTAGTCTAATCGAATTATGGAAATTAAATCATAACTAATGCATAGTACTATTTCTATATATTTGCGTTGAATAGTATTACATTCATAATCATGAAATCGATGTCTAATACAATTTAATAGTTCTTCAATCAACGCACTTTTTTGCGCGTATAATAATTACTTGTTTATTTGATCATAATAGGAATGATAATCGTCAGCTCTAGTAGTAGCGACTGCAGTATTAGCATGTTGATTATTCACCGCTGTTGTAATAGTTATATCTCTCATATTATTATTCTTGGCTTCTGTTTTATTTACAATAAAGTTTACAAATAATGAATCGTCCCGAGCGTTTTTATTTACTAATGTCACTTCCTTATAATAATTCGTGCTAAATAACTCGTAAGCATTTCTTTCAGTCATTCTCTCTATTAACCTTATATTAATTTTACTAAAACTGTATAATGAGAACTTTCATCATTGCATTTATCAAGCTTAAGCTAGTAGCTAACAATTATGTTCGTAATATGTATCCTTACTTCATCATAATAAATTAAAATGGCGTGGTGAAGGAGTGGGGGTGGTGAATAGAGTAGGATATGTGTGCGTCATCATCCTAAGATAAAGGTTCATGTAAATCTAGCAAAGTTAATGCATAAATAGGTTAATGTATAATATGTAAGAAGATGGGTCATTTAAATGTTAATTCTAAATATATTTTAAGTCGGATGTCGTGTTATATTTTAGCTTTATCTACACTTATATTTGCAAGTTTTGTATAATAAATCTATTTCATTGATAAATGATAAAATATTTGCATTGTAATTAGAACATCAATTTGATAAAGGATTATTACGTTGTCATATATTTATTATAAAAATAATATACATTAGATAAAATGCAAATACCAATCATTCTTGGTTAGTAAAATGGTGCCTTGGAATGATAGAAGCATGAAGGTCCAGCTGGGGTTAATTCAGGTTCCGAGTTGAATATGAGAAACTGTGCTTTGAAGATAAAGCGAGATATTGATGTGTCATTATAAATTGCATGTTCTTTAGGTGTGAGTTAGGTTTTGGGCACCTTGAAGCCATGAATATCGACTACAAATTTCATTTTTGGTTGCGCGCAAACGCTCATTTAAAAAGTTCGGATGAATATGAAATAAAATCGGCGCACAACTTAAATTAGATGAAATTAAATATGTACGTTGGGTCTATATAAATATATATCGTCATTTTGTAATTCAAGAGCTATTTCACGAATGACCAAGTCTTAAAATTTAAACACTAATTCACATACGAGTAAATCTGATTTAAGGTCGTTCTATAACCTATCATATAAATGTTTACTTTCATTGATAGATTTCATTCATCTCTGTATTTATGAATCTAGAATAATTCATTTTGTTTTATATAAACTATGTACTTTCCCTAGAAAGAAGCCACGCGTATTTACTAAAGCTTCTAAGTGTTTTATTTCATTTATTATTAATAATAGTCCCGGAGGGAATACATTAATTTAAAAATGTTGGTATAATTCTAATCCGCTTTATTAATTCTTAATTAAAAGGGTAAGATATTGTAAATATATTAATGTATGTAGTCTGTAAATAATTTTACTTGTTCAAAAACGTTCAGTTTAAAACATGACAATTTATTTAAGAACCATAAAATGATTTGAATGAAGAAAGTGGTAAGAAATAAAGGTGTCCTTGCATAATAACAATGCCACTGTGTTATAAAGGAATTAACAACTTATCGATAATCGATATGATGAACAATAATTAAAATAAAATTTACGTTATTTGAAATTCAATAGAAAATCAATTATAATATATACATGATGGTAGTTGTTACCGCCCCCAAAACTACATCCTCCAATGGCCAAGAATGCCCCTTTCCTTCCACTCCAGATGCGCAAAGAATCGGAGCAAATAAAAAGCGCGGCGAAGCGCGAAGAAGTCAGTCGCAGTCACAACAAGCAAACCGCTTAGGTGCTCGTCCGTATCTGCCCCACGACTCATACACCGACCTCCGCTAGGTCGACTATCGGGTACGCAACGTTACTCGTGGTGTAGTGCGTCGAACCGCTAAAGTGCGCGATAGTGCTATTCTGAGTAAGTCCAACTTTGACTAACCTCCATATCCCTAATCATATCACTCCACGTAACGTGGATTGACAATCCGTTAGACTATATTTCAAGTAGACAATTTCACGCCAATGGACATTGCATTTATTATTTTAGTTTAAGTTATTTGTTTTGAACAATTAGTACGTTAGTAAAGAATCATAGTAAAGTCACTGGCGTTTGCTCTACTGTTATTCATATAGCTCCGCAGCAGACGGCACCCGCTGGAACCGACGCCGCATGATACAGTGCCTTCCCTACCCCCTTACTTTCAGGCCAACCAACTAACCAACGTGGCACCAGAGCCGGAAGGGACGCCGGGAGTATAAGGGAATTCAGCAAATAAATAAACTCTGTTCATTATTTATTCCTTGCTACGGGCACTGCATCGACATGAGGACCGGATATCCGAGTCGCCCGGCAACAAAGTGCGTGGTGCGCTAGTAACACTGCTCCTCACTAACATTTTATATTTGTTTTTGACTGCATTATCATACATTTCGTCGAGCACGGTTTTGACACCTTGCTCTAGGTGGAAGGGTGCGACTTTCCACCGCCTAAAACTAAGTGTGCGGGGTGTCGCGAACGCGAGTGTCCAATCATCGCGAACGCGAGCTTCCGCGAGGAACAGCACCCCGGTAACACAGTATAATTTTGCCTGTTAAGATTTATTAACTAAGCCCCCGGAAACGTTCAGCTAAGTGCGAAATAATTTGGAATGATAAATTTGTGCTATAATTATTAGAAATGCGTATGTTTGGATAGTAGAAGTGACATTTGCGAGAAAATTCATTAAACATAAATATGCTAGTTGTCTTTTGGGGTCCGGGTGTTGGATTTAACATAATAAGGGTTTATTTATTAAGATCGTATTCCTCAAAGTACTAAATTTTTTATTCTTAAGCTTAACATTTGAGATTTGTATTTCTTTAAAATATGCATGTCTTTACATTATAAATCTAGACTATAAGATTATTTAATTGAATGTTCTTTTTCTAATGAAATATCTCTGTTTAAAATGTTAAATTATATAATGGCAGGTACCTAATAATAATTGTTAGAGGGATACTTTCCCTGAAAAGGGTACAGTTTGGGAATATGTCAAGTTGTTGTACTGAATGAGATTTTTATAAATTATTTTGTATACTTTAGAAGATAATTCTTACGTTCATTTAATGTCTGGATAAATAATTAAATTGATTGAATTATGTGTTATCCGTTGTCATTAATGAAACACCGGTAATTGTTGTAAACATAAAATTTCTTAAATAATCTAATGCAGATTTACACAATAAATGCTATTCGGTTGATGTGTAAATTCAATATACAGCATTTTATAATTGTACGCTGTGACGTCGTCATTTTATACGTGTTACAACCTGTCATGTACCGTGAATATTAGTAACATTAATTAATTATATATTTGAAGACGGTTGTGATAAGTTTAATTAGTCACGATTTTTAAATTAACTTTCAGACCAATTACATAATAATGAATTTGAGATAAATTTAATTTGAGTCGCGATTTAAAATTAATATTCCGATTAATTACGTAATAATAAAGCATTCGTATATAAATTGGAATCAAAAAATATCAAATTATCAAAAAATATTCCTTAATAAAACTGTATAAATACAGATAAATGTTTGATTGTGTATATTAATTAACCGATTAATTACATAATAATAAATAATAACCCTAATCGCAAATAAAACCGCCAATTAAACCGCGAAAACGTGAATAGAACCGCTAATTAAACCGAAAAAACGCGAACTAAACCACAAAATCTCATCCACACCGCGGGCCGACAGTTACTACCGTTAAAAATGGGGCTGTGAGGCTGGCTCCGTATTGCGTTATCTTCTCTACTACCACAAAACCATTTTATCACATTGGAGGAAACGTCATGAATATCTTTTTGCGATAAAGTTATTGTTAAGTAAATCGTTACCTATTTATTTAGTCAAAGTGGTCCCCATTTACTTGAATACACAAGTCAATATATTGTTGAAAATAATGGATCATGTTTCTACACATTTTCTGAACACTTCGGAAATAGTTCCTAATACGAATTTGAATGCCAAGTCCTGTAGTAATTGGTACCTTATATACCTGACCGTTTACAAAATCTTATTTACTGAAGTTCATTTTGCCATATTTAGTGATCTAGCCTGCCCTGATACTGGTTCAATCCACTGCTACACATACATTTAGTATAAAAAATCACCAATAGGCCCTATATAATGCACGCAGCTCCATCACGTACAAACCATAAATGTTCGCGAACTTCATTTAGCATTTGAATCATTCATTTCAGTAAATTACTTTGTCAGAATTCTTAGCATACTTGTTTAAAATGTATTTTGGTTGCTTTCAGTGTATTCTGAACCAATGATCAGTTAATAGCTATTTGATATAAAATATCGTGCTGGCCAGTATATGGATTTTCAATTACTGTTAAAAGAATATTTAACTGAATTTCTTCGGCTAAAGCAGATTTTGTTTTAATTATAACCCTTCTATCCCAAAATGTTACATAACTCCTTTAAATACCCTTGTATCACGTTGTCCTCAGTTTGGATATCTTTGCACGTCGCCAACAAGTAATTTTTTTCGTTGGCTCCTAGTACTAAAACCATATCCACCATTTTGACATGTGAAAATTTCATTTTTAATAATTTTTAACGAACAGTACTATGAATTATTTTAATTATTGTCCAAGGTACTTTCAAACTAACGTTTTATTTATAATTTTATTTTCTTACTATACGTTCATAGGCGGCTAAAATGTAACAATGGTGGAAAACATTAAAATTTTTGCTAGACCTGAAATAAAAGAGCAATATTGCCAAAACTAGTAATTATAATGATAGGAAGACCTGAACCAAAGTTAAAATGTATTAAGGATTCTACTAGACCATGTAATCGAATATATGTTTGACTTAAAAGACTTACATATGTTACGCTAGAAGCACGTAATGAACAAAGCATTAATCCATGTTGCTTTACCAGGCTTTTATCAACGTTGTTTTTCTATACCGAAAATATTTTGTTTCCAATTTTAATAAGTGAAAAAATATTAGACATTTCATTGCTTTTTCATAAATCTAAGAAATTTTCCAGTATATTTGGCAATGTCCCTAAAATGTGGACAAATAGTTACGGTAAAAGACAGATAATTTCACATGAAATTAAAATCTGCTGAAATATAAGTGTATCCTGTTTAAAAACGTGAAACTTTTACCGCACCGTCTTTTTGAAGCACCCTGTGTAGTCAAAAATAATTATAAAAGATGCAGCCCTTAGCATTCCATACCTTTCCTAAAAGAATTACTTAACTATATTTAATGCTGCGGGGGGTGTAGAGCTTTGTCCCAGATCTTTGCCAGCCAGAATACTTTGCCACTGTGGCATTACCATATGATTCTGGTATATCAGAATAAATTAGCAGAAAAAGTAAGATGTTTAAAATTAGAACCGCTGAACTCTACGATTAATGAATGAAAACCACAGCATTTACTAAAATACTTAATTTTCTGAACGTTTACTGGATGTTTAGAAGTTACTTTCAAAACCCAAATTTAAAGCAAAATTTAATATAAAAATATATATTTGCTTCTTACCTTTGTTATAACACTACCCGAACGTACTGAAACGATATATTTCCATTAATTATTTAGGACTATTTCGAAATATCATGCGTTGTTTAAAAAGACCAATCGATCTGGATTAAAGAAAAAAATGCATTAGGCAATAATAAGTGTAGCTATGAACATTATGTATGTTACGCCGCTTAAAACTAAATTCGTCATTTTGTCATTTGTTCAACGCTATACTTTAATAACGATTTTATAAATTATAGATACAACAAAAAGCATATAACTAAAATAAGCAAATAAAATATAATTGGATTTACGAAAAAAAGAAAGATCTTACAAAATTTTTGCCTTAATAATCTGCTTTATTCTTTAACAAATAAAATATCAGTTAAAAATGTGCTTATCGGTTTTATTAATTAATGGTATGTCCAAATTATTTGGTATTTGTTAGACACTCTGATTATAGTATAGAATCAAGGTTAGACAATACTAAATGGTGTGTTTAAGGGCAAATAGATATATGAAATAAGGCATTAAAAAATATTTAGTAGCTAGAACCAAAAACGTAACCATCAATAATAGTATGTTATACAGTGATATTTTAGATGTTTGAATTTTGTTTGAATTTGGCGACATTCATTTTAGTGTATTTTGGATCCACTGCGTGGCAAAAGAATATAAGTGTAAAGACTATATATATATATATATATATATATGTATATATTGCTGTGACATCTTCTATATGTACGGTTTTGAAAACCATTAATGCTATGA
>JAHWXV011056696.1:0-13834 GCA_024586415.1 Phrixothrix hirtus | reverse complement strand
ATATATATATATATATATATATATATATATATATATATATATATATATATATATATATACATATAATTATATTATTTACTTAACTATAAGTCCAGAATTTGATTTATTTAAAATTATATAGGACAGGAATAAAAAACTTATTTAGTTAATGGTCGATGCCTCGAGATGGGTTTATTCCTGCATTAGAGCCTAGAACGGATAATATTCTACAAAGTCACATCGTTAACAGCACAAGATCTATAGCCTTTACTATTAGCAATTATAATTATACTATATTTGTTCGTGAACGGTATTAAACTAAAAACATTAAATTTTGAAATCACAAATACTGTTTCTTTTATTAATATTCTATCAAGGCAGACAAATATCGTAATTTTAAAGTCAAAAAAGCTTCAATTCCTTTAAATAGTTTTATCAATTGTAATAAAACCATTAAGCGTAGATATAACAAAATTAAAAATATTAAAAAATTAAACTTTTTAAAAACTTAGCATTTAAACTTTATGCCAACTAATTTCTCTAAAATATCACAACTTAAACAGAATCAAAATTCGCCTAAAAAGTTTACCCTATAGTATATCTGATACTATTTCGACTGACAGACAGCTTCTTTATGATACAAATTTTTGTATTCATAGTACATCTCATAATATTTTTATTCGGAACACTAACTCATTTGATTTTAATATTCCAGTGACGCTCTATTCATGGCAGCAAGGTAAGCTTTATGCCCATAGAATTAAGAAAATTACTGCTCTTTATAAAACATTAAATTTCAATTAATATTTCTGCATGTAACTTGTCAATTGTTCTAAATGAATTTTGAAATCTCATAGTACGCTTTGAACGTATGACTAACTTAGAATCCTTAAAGGCTTGCGGTCTTCAGAGAATACCATGTGGTAGTGAGACAGCATATGTTACTGTATACCAGAATAAGTGTTCTAAAAGCAGATAAATTACTGCTTTCAGACTAGAGATAGCCGCCTATGTTTTTGACATCATTGTTATATGAACCAAATTTTGATAATTATTTCTAAAAAATTTAGGTAACAGTAATAGCGATTACTTTTTGTGTTGACCTTTATATATTTTTATAATAATTGCGCAAGTAGGTAATATTTCAAATTACGTAATACCTACTGATTTAATTTTTTTAGATCATTTTATTTTAAATGGCTACTATTGATTCAACTAATGATTTATCATGAATACATTTTTGTGAAAAAACAGAAGAACTGGTTTAGTTTACAGACAAAACCAATATTCCTTTATTTTTATTCAGAAAGCAAATTTCAAATTATGCCTGTACTACCTACAAAATAAATATTTAAAAAATACATATTTAAAATGTTTTCTTCTCCAGGGAAGCAATAAACCCAGTTTTTCACTAAAAAATAGCTGGTGTCCTAATAGAAAAATCACCGCACGCCACTGCCTATCTCTATCTTATATGAATACTTTATTAATTTAACTAATTAAGTTTTTCCATCTAACGTACGTAATATTTTTGCTTTAGGCCCCAAGTTTTCAGTACCAATTACTCTAAGAAATATACCTTTAATAAGGTTTCTTGGTGTTTTTGAATTTAGTACATCCTCTATTGATAATATTGATAAAGCTAAGTGTAGATCAGGAATTTCCTATTTTATTTCCAAGCTTATGAAATCTAAAAATAAAGTTCATCGTAATATGACAGCTGCTTTAAATAATTTTAAAGGTTTTTTGAAAAATAATCCTGCCTTTCTTATTCTCCCTTCTGATAAAGTAATGCAACTAAATACTTTAAGAAACTCGAAGAAATGCTTACCGATCATAAAATTTACCAAAATATATCAAAAGATCCTACTTTTATATTTGAAATGAATACCAACTCTGCCATAAGAATTCTTTTAAAAAGTAATTACATTTTTCAAGAAATATATACTGATCTCACTATTCACAATTCTTCTAATCCTAAATTGAATGGTTTGGTTAGAACTGATAAATTTAACATCCCGATTCTACCTACTGTCACTAATTTTGGATATCACTCCATAATTTCTGACAAAATATTTATTTGTCATTTTCAAATCTTCTTTTGACAACTTTAATAATTTTAGACTTAAAAGTTCATTTAAATTTCGCCATAAAGTTAATAATTTAACTTACAACAAGAGTAACGTATTAGTGAATTTTGATATAATTAGTTTATCTACCAACACACCTATTGATCCCACTTTAAAAGTTAGATCAAGAATGGAGTTTAGTTAAACCCTACACCATAATACCTAAAAGTATTTTCTTTGAACTTCTTTCTTGGATTCTAGTTCTATTTATTTCAGCTTTCATAACAAATTTTATAAATAAACTCCAAGTGTTCCTATGGGTTCTTCACTGTCTCCTATTCTGGCAGACATCATTATGAGCTGTGTGATCAAACATGTTCTCAAATTTACTTTTAAATTTGATTTTATATGTCAGTATGTAGACTATTTAATTTGTAGTTTACCTTCACAATATATTCAAAATGTCTTAGATTTATTCAATTATTTTCATACTAACCTCAAGTTCAGTAGTAGTATTAGTTTCTTAGACACCTTAATTATTGAATCTAATGTTGCCTTAAGTTAAACTGGTACATAAACTTTCAATTCCAATAAGTTTCTTAACCGTTTTTCTAATTTTCCAATAAAATACATAATTAATTTAGTTTTAACTCTTAAAAGCAGAATAACTAAAATTTCGCATAATGACTACATTCATGATGATTTAGAACATCTAAAATGTATTTTAGTTAAAATTGTTATCCTGTTTCCTTAATTAATAAAATTCCATTTACTAATGATTTATATCAGACATTAAACTTTTCTAATTCCAGTGACGATCAAACTATTACTTATCAATCTTTGCCTTACATTACATACCTTACAACTAACGTTAAAAGCCTTTTTCTAAATTAATCTTTTAAAATTGTTTATACTTCTGCTTTTCCGGTTAAAAGACTTATCTCTAATATCAAAGATCCTACTTTGATTTTATTAAACAAAAGTTTATAGCATTAGCTGCACAACCTGTGGGGCATTATGTGTCAGTCATACAAAGCAACCTGGTAAAGTCCGTCTTACTTAGCACAAATTGGATTTTAAAAGAAAACCAGATTGTTGAGATTTAGGTGGTCATGTTAGGGAAAACAAACACTTTGTCGATTTGATCTTATTCAAATTATCTGTAAAGAATCTAATTAAACCAAAAGACTATTTTTTGAAACTTTAGTAATAGATTGTCAAATAAATGCTTGAACAGTTAGAGTGTTTGTTGTCTCCTGGGTTATATTTATTCAAACCTTTTCAAATACGTACCTAAAATTTTGATATTTTTTTTCTCTCTTGATGCTTTTTGATTTCCTACATCTTTATATACGTATTTATATGTATACATGTGTATATGTATGAGTGTTTATGTGTATGTATATGTAGATATGTATATATCTAAGTTTGTATATATCTATTTTATAAAGGGGCACAAATTTATGACGTAAGGAAATTATTTGTTAAAGCAGTGATTTGCTATTACCATTTCCGCATGACATAATCTTTCTACATTTCTCATAGATATAACACCAGAGCTGCGACCAATCATTTAGTAACTACTACTACTGCAACAAAACGATAGGAGCAAGATGTTATAGCATTCTTGCACCTAGGTTCTATAACCTACGGCCGAGGTTAACCGTTAAATAACAAATAACAAATAGAAACCGTTTTAAAAGAGAAATTAAGAGTTTAATGTTACAGGGTGATGTGTTAAAGTTCCTGATGTTATCAAATTGATTCTGCAAATAATATTAATTGCTAAGATTTATGCATTCATATTGTAAGTGTAAATAATTTAATGTATATAAATATTAAATATTAATGCACAAAAACAATTACTCCTGAACTAAAAAATTAAATGTAAAATTAAATCAAAGAAATTTAAGTGAGGGTTTTTTGCATACATGCTATGCTTAGTGTATAACTCTTATTTGAAAACAATTGAAATTTTCATAAACTTGAGCTTGTATTTCATTTTTATACTTTCAATTAATTGCTACTTTAGTTATTTTTTTGCATGCTGTATCTCTCTTTCTTTCTTATATATATATATATATATATATATATATATATATATATATATATATTGTAATGAAACTAATTAATTGTCTAAAGGATTATTTATTTACAATTATTTATTTAAAGGTTTGTTTCACGTTACACTAAGGATTAACCTTTATATTTCTTAAAAGTGGGAATATTAAATTCTAAATTAATAGAACCACTACATGAGTGAAAAGCGATATAACTGGAAATTCAAATTTAAACAAATATATGAACATTTTCAAGGCTAGTCACCATCAAAATTGCACAACCTTACATGATAATGTAGGTAAGAGTTTAATAATAAAAAATTCCCACTTTGTAGGATATTTCTCCATCTTTATTTTAATTTCACCTTTCATAATTTAATACTAGATGATTTTTCCACAAAACATCATGTTTATATTTCTATTTATCTGTAACAGTAACTAACAGTACAAAATTCTAATTAAACCTAAAACTAAGGGAATTTAATCTGATATTTATACACATAGAAAGAATAAATTCCAGAGTAGTAAGGTAGAACTCAAGAATAAAATTAGTCATAATAATGATGTATTAAATTGCAATACCCTGACTCATTGCTGAGTTTGAACTTAATTAAGGGATATCGGTTATATTAATGCGGGGGTTGTAATTATATCATCTATTTTAATTATAAGGAACCTTCTGGATTACTCCAGAATGTTCCTGTGAGTTTTCATTGTTTCTAATTTTGTTACACTGCACCCTTCTCAAGATTATTACGTCCCATAGCAGTGACCCAGGGCTTTGCATTTGCAATGGTTCTACCTTTATTTATGAATGTTGAAATCTACACTGTGATCCATATTTGCAACCACATTTTTGGAAAAATATCAGTCAACAGATTTCGTAGTTGGTGGAGTTGCTTTTGGATTCTAACTACATACCAGTGTCTCAAAATAATACTTCCAACATGTTACGTACCACACCCTAGTTAAGCTGGTCTAAGCCGCAGCCAAGCTTTGAAGCGGCTAACTTTCTACCGACACCGGCACAAATTTGTTTCCCTAGATCCCACGATGCCTTGCACAAGTCTTCATAATGTGGCTATTGATGGAATAATGTTTTCTCCACAAGGTTGTAAATATTTCGCATACCTTGGCGAAGACAACATAGTAGGTGAAAAGCCTTTTCAGTTTCTAATTTTTGCTGCTGTATTTATTCTACGCCACCATATATCTTTTTAAAATCAGAAGAACATCCTAGTTGTGTGGTATTCCGGATAGGTTGACATAAATTCGGTTAATCATTATTCGCCTCTTTTGATCCCTAATTTTTCTAATCCAACATCGTTTACCCTTTGGTTCCGGTTGTGCGTTCCTCTTAGCGTATGGGACCAACCGATTCATGTGAACTACTTTGGATTTTCCTCTTGCCAATTTCATAATCTGGTAGGTTACATCGTTGATCCCCTTTATCATTTTATACGGACCTTCCCAATACCTTTGTAATTTGGAAGATGGGCCTTATCGTTCCTAATGCTGGTTCAACCAGACTAGATCATTAGTTTAAGATTCTCTCGTTTTGGAACTTACATTGTATTGTAATTTCATTCAATCACTTGCAATGTGGATGTTATCGCGAACTCTTTTATGAATGGAACTTACTTTCTTTCATAGACCTACAGCATGCGAATTTCTATCAACGTCTTGCTCTTCAAGCTTACTACCAAACTCCAAATCACTCAGTGGTCCAATTTCACCCCCAAAGTCTAGCTGTGGTCTCTCCTATCGTTTCGTGTACAGCTGGCTGGTATGCCACCAGGAATAGAAACAACTTTCGACAAATATTTGCCAATTCTGCGATTCATGCGTTCTAGCATTCTATCTGATTATGGATGGATAGTAGTTGTTCTGGTTTTGCGTATCTTCAACAGTTGGCAGTGGCTTTGGAACAAGGCTGACTCAAAATTTCTTCATTGATCTGAATGTAATTCGAATAGAATTCCAAAATAGCTAAACATGCCTTTCACCAAGGTCTCGGCCACTGTAATTGCCTCTTGATTAGGTAGAACATATTCTTCGGTTCATTCATTAAAATAGTCCACCGCAACCAGGACGCATTCGTTTCTTCTTTCAGCTTCTGTAAATGGAACAGCTATATCGATGGCTATTCTTTCAGATGGTCTACCCACATTATATTGCCGCATAGGTGCTGTGAATCTTCCTAATCGACCATTCGCAAATGCGCTTATTACACATTTTCAGCTTCACTCCTTAGTATCATCCTTGCAGTTCATCCCATAAGATCTTTCACCGACCTTTTCCAGAGTTTTCTTTACTCGCATATGTTCTTCAGATAGACGATCATGCAGTTGTCGAAAAATTTCCGCTACTCTCTTTTACAGAACCACCAACTGCATTTGCCTTCTATTTACATCATTATTTTCCTGGGATTTTTTCAAAAGGCCATTTGGAAGGAGTCTCAATGGGTCCAATATTCCTTAAAAAGGGTATTAAGTTGACGCCAATTCCACCTAATCTGATCTTCGACCTTCATTTTTCCATTTTA
Organism: Phrixothrix hirtus; assembly: GCA_024586415.1. NCBI lineage: Eukaryota > Metazoa > Arthropoda > Insecta > Coleoptera > Phengodidae > Phrixothrix > Phrixothrix hirtus. Next base: position 7,181 of record JAHWXV011056696.1, on the reverse strand, counting down.
ATAGCAACTTTAAGTCTGGGTCGCTTTTTTGACCTTGTTTGACATTATCCGGTTTCCAGTCATCGTTACTTACACTAATACGCTTGGCAAGATGTTTTTGGTCTTTCACCTCCAACCAACAGCAGTGATTGCAATCTTCTGGGTAAAGCCGTCTTGATGAATCGTCAACATTTCTATGATTTCTTCCTGCGCGATGCTCAACTTCAAAGTTATAACCTTGCAGCCATTCAATCCATCTTGCCATTTGGCCTTCTGGATTCTTAAGGCGTAGGAAGGATTTCAATGCTGCGTGATCAATTCTCAATATGAAGATTCGTGTTTAATGGTATTTGTAAAAATGTTTAACAGCCTTTATCGTCGTTAGCAATTCTTTGCGCATAACAATAGTTCCTTTCAAGTTTGGACAACACTATGCTGAAACACTTGTTCTTGTCCGTCTTGCATTTGCGATAGCACTGGACTGTTTCCAACGTGACTAGTATCGGTATCTAGGATAATTTTTCTCTATATTCTAGGGTAACTGAATATGGAAGCCATTACCAATGTTCATTAAAGTGGTTCAGATTTCCCCTGGCGGCTATTGCTTCATAAATATAGTTGGTCTTCTTCAACGAGTTCTATAAATAATTTTCCGATGTCTACAAGTTCACGTAAAAATCGACGATAGTAAGTGCGTAACTCCAAGAAGCTTCGTAATTCATATTTAACTTCTGGTTGTGGCAATTATCGTACGGACTCAATTTTCTCCGGTTCATCTGCCACAACTTTTTCAGAAATCATACGACCTAAGCATTTCACTTTGGTTTGAAACAAGTTGCATTTTTTGGACTAAGTTGTAGATGTGCACTTTGTAGTCTTTGAAACTCCCTTCGAGATTTTTCAGGTGTTCATCGGAGATCTTTCCAATAACTATGACATCGTCCAAGTATACTAAACATGTTTGCCAAAGGAACCGGAGAAATAAAACTACTCAAAGACTATCTTCATTCCACGAACTATCATCACCTTCGTATATGAAATTCACAAGTGAAATTTTAATAAAGTTAATATTACTTAATATGAATTAGATTAATACACTACTATATCCAGAAACAATAAAATGCGAAAGCTAATATGGAATTACTAATTTAAGACGAACATTAAAAAACGGGATAATGTCTGACCTAGAGAGGCAATTAGCATAAAACTGTGTGAACAACAATTTCGTTTTTCAACATAGTCTTTTGTAAGCTCAATACATTAATTTAATTGAATTTAAGTGATAATATTCCACTTAAATCATTACATCGATTTTGAACAATTATACTGTGCTTACTGTAGTCGTTTGTAGGGGCAGTTGTTTTAAATCTTAATGTATCTTTTTCAGCGGTACGCAAGTTTTCATGTTCAGAGGGAAGCTGAAACCCTAGGTTACTAAATCTGACGAGTAGGTTACATGAGGAAGCAGTTCAACGCCTAATTCGTTTATGCGTTGGTGCAATAAATGTTATATCCGAATTAGTAGTGAATTTAATTTTTTTTACTTTTTCCTAGATAATTCACTAAAATAATACCTTTATATTCCTCAAGTAGTCGACGGAACTGCTTTTTCCCTTCTCTAAACTCGTCCACTTATAACTGTTTATTATTTTGACTATTACTTAGTCTCAAATTATAGTAACGAATACAAGTTATAACAGAATGGAATGCGCTTTGCGCTTTCAATTAGCTAGTTGCTCCGGCCATCACAGTGGAGGTAGGTGGATCCTACGTTAATGATAAAATTAATTCGACTAAAATTGAGGAACGATTTGTAATTGTCAGAAATCGGAAAAAGGTCGTAATTTTTGGCGACACTTTACCTTAATGTCTTAACGATTTGATCTTACTGAAATGACGGCAAAGATTCTATTTCAAAACCGCAAGGTTGTAATGTTACCATGGTATGCTCACTGGTTAATTATTTGGCATACACCACTGGATAGGTACTTCAAATTCAGTTCAAGTTAGACTCACAATTTAAAATGTTTTACTTATGTATAACGTTTTCCTGTAAGAAAATTATGTTTACTACTGCTAAGCCTGTTTATAACTGTAAAATAATAAAATCGCCTGCATTAAACAATTCACTTATAATAATAAAAAAATAAAATGGTACAGAGAATAAAAGAGAAATTAAACGATCAATTGCTTAATTTCTAATGTGCAAAATAAGGGCCTCTTTTTAACTCCTAATTCTATACTTAGTTAAAGATAACAAAGGACCAGCCCCGCCTAATCGTGGCCTCAAATTAATTTAAATACTTTAATTAAATATGTTTTTGGTTATTAAATAGATTGTACACAAACTTGAGCAAAATTGTCTAAAGTTTACTTGATTGAAGTAAGGTTTACAGCAGGAGTTATTGAATAAATAAAAAGCCAATCGGGGTTGATTGTCGGATTTCCCAGCGAAGCTCAGTGACTTATAGGATGGAATGAAACGATTGAAAGGATGTCACTTACTTGTTCTTAATTTAGATTGCGTGATTTTTAGTAGCAAGACCCAATGCCTACTTAACTTCATGAATAAAGCGTACGTGGTAGAACCTTCCCAGATGTTTCGCAACCCTGTAGCCAAACCTTTAACAGGGATAACGAAACTTGACCGTTTCCAAATTTGCTTATAGTGTCAATCTGCCTAATTCACCACTGATTCAGGCATTTGGTGCTCGCTAAGTATAACTAGTTCGTTAATTTCATGAACTTTTGCACCTCCTCACTACTTTATTAACGTCACGCCTCACTAGAGCGTGATTTCACTGTGGCTCAACTGCCTGTTAGTAGAAGTTTCTTCTTGAGATTAGGGGGGAAAGGGGATCAGTGATTAACATTTACATTTAGAAATGTAATCATTCTCATGGGAAAGCTGATATTGTATTTTTAAGAAAATGCCCCTATGTTTTTAATTTTAATTTTAATATGCTTGCAGCCTAGGCTATCTCAACAATCTTAAATTTAGAGTTGTTTAATACAATTCTGTCGACTTTTTGCATCGCATTGTCTGCAGTAGTTTTTGGTTTGTCCAAATAATGCGAAACCTAATTGCTCATAAAGAAAGTTTAAAGCCCGCAATCTATGCTCCAGACTAGAATCTAGATCAAACTTTATCTAGGTTGGCGATAAATCCTTAATATGAAAGAATTTTGTAAATACGTTTACTTCTATTTTCTGCTTTATTTATAAATGCAAAACTAGTTATGTTTGGTAGGTTACCAATGTAATTTGCTACATATACTATACATTGTAAATTTTGAATATCGGACTATAGAGGATAACATTTTATAGGACAATTAATTAAATCATTAATATTTGCGCCCTTTGTAGGTTAAACAGCAAATTATTTAACCCATTCTCGTATACGCAGAATTACAAAATTAGTATTTGATGAACAGCTTAGAAATATTTAGATGCTGAAGTCAAATTCAATACGTCTTGTTACTTTTATTTTATAGGGATGTTATAAAAGTAGAAAGATAATTTAAAACTAAAATTCGGCTAAGCCTGTAAGATAATTTCATGAATTTTAAGCATGAACTAATTTGCTGAAATAATCTGATTTTTAAACAAACACAAATACGAGTACATGATTTTGTACAAATTGCATTGTATGTGAAAACCATTTGAAATAGCGTTGTCAAATTGAAAACTGCTGACAATAACATTATTACATCAGATTCCTTTTCATTTATGTATATTATGTTGTGATCGAATGAAAAGTAAATATTATGCTCATAAGTTGTGTTTTGATATTACGAGTAGTTTAGGTTTAGTGAAACGAGAGTTAAATATTTTTCAACTTTCCTTATAGCAATTACGAAACAACTCTGTATCCTTTAGTCGATGGATGATCATTTACATACTGAGTTAGTTTTTCGGAGATTCTTGCCGCATCGTCATTGTTTTCCATTTAACCTTTCAGTCATATTACATACTAAAAGAGCAAAAAATACGCTACCAGGATCTAAATAAATCAGCAAAAATTTTAAATGAAATTCTTACCAAACTCCTAACATATTCAGTAAATACTGTATTCAATCTAACCTAAACAAACCGACTAATTGAGTACATATTAATATAGGTTAGATGTATTCCATGCTATAAAAGATATTTGATAAATAAGAGATGAATGTTAATCCAACAGTTTCAAACTTAATGCATTATCGAACTTTTTCAGGATAAAGCATCCGTTGCATTTCATTTTGACATATTCTTATATATTTAATCAGAAGTCAATTCGATACTATTTTAAAAAATCTTTAAACTAATGAACTATCCAAGGACGAAAAAAGTAATTTATATTTATACCATATATCCCTTTGGAATGGTTATACAGGGTGAATTCTAATTCCCTACCAAACTGAAATGATAACTAGAGGAGATCAAAATAAACATTATTTTCTAATATACTTTTGATCTAATTCTCATAATAAGAAAGTTACAATGGTTTAAAGTTCTTATAAAGCTATCGAGGTTTTGTATAATATGTTAATATCAAAATACGCCGCTAACTTAATTTTTGAAAACAAATTTGAAATTCAAGTAAAATTTTAGTAAAATGTTTATAAAATTGAAATTGTATGGTTATATAAGTTGTTCTTCAAAATACAGAGTTATTGACTTTCATTTATTGAAAACCGCTGATTTATTTAATTCAATCAAATACACGGAATTTCACTTAAACGTCAGAAATTATGTATTAAGTTATTAATTTTTAAAGTCATAAATTCATCTGAAATGGTGATTTACAGTAACGAAGAATACATAGACATGATTATAATGTATGGAGCTGCTGAAGGAAATGTCAGCCATGCAAGGCGTATGTATTTTGAAGATATCCCTTTGGATGTACGTCGTAAGATGTAGTTTATGCATGAAGGCTGTCTAGCACATTTTAGTTGTGGTGCACGAGATCATTTCGATACCGCGGGGCGGCTTTGTAACATGGCCTCCACATAGTCCAGATATTAACCCTATTGACTTCTTGTTATGAGGTTACATGAAAGAAGTGGTATATGCCGCCGAAGTTGATACCATCGACGAGTTACATCGTCGTATCAATACCACTGTGTAAAAGTGCGTCTAAAAATGTGAAGACTTTATTAGTAATTTGGGAACACTCTATATATAGGAAAGCATTAACATAATAAGACGTGTAAAATACCCGTGTTCTTTCAATAACGAACCTATAAATAAAGATTCTTTTAGGTCATTACAAACTCCCTTTATAAAAAATAACTTTTGAAAATCTCTGGATTTCAAATGTAAAATAATTCAATTTCAACTGATTACAAATGCAAGTTCGTTTCTAAAAATATTTGGCAACCGAGAATCTCCCCCTTTTTCCCGGATATTTCATGGCAAAGGAAACGTAGCATCCAGCATTCATTAGAGTACCGAGTTCTCGTAGACAAATACGTGGTATCGTGAAGTGTCATAGCCGTTCCAAGGTAATCTTCACAAATAAGTTACCCGTTTCATTTATCGTAGGTCTGGAATACAAAAGGATTTAGGATATTAGGCGCAACTGTCAATCAAATAAAAGTGGGTCAAGAATTCGTGATCTCGCCCTGTTAGATCCAAAAGGGGTCGTTGGACGCTTGGAAAACTATCTGCGATACAATTAATATATTGAAAACTTGGCTGGCAACATTTTCCGCTACTAAAGGTACCGAATCTCGGAAATTTCAAGTAAATGGCCATTCTGGTACATCATTAAGGCCTGTTCCGCCTAACAACTCCCAATAATATTCCGTAAATAACAAATCGCTGGGGAAGTTGCCAACGAGAGGTTATATGGGACATTTCGCATTAATTAATGTAAACTTGTTTATTTAGAGACAACGTAAAAATATTAAGATCAGCTAATTAATTATTATTATTTAGGACCACCTTGAATTAAGAAAGGGGTTAATAGTATATTCATATTTTGTCAATTAATTAATGCCACGATATTTAGGTATTTTGCTTTTGGGGATCCCTACTTCTTAATTGTTTATTTCAGAATAAGTAATTTATTAGTGATTAGTTAATTGTTTATTCACATTGATGCTAATGATATGTAACCTTTATCCTGATTGATTACATTTGTTTATCTAAACAGATCTAATATCGTTCTTATTTCTGAATATCTAATAATTTTAAGAACACATCCTAATACTAATTTTTCTTGCAGGAACGTAATAAGTTTAAGTACTTAAATAACGTGCACATATTGTAAAGGCTTGTAGCACTTATAGCACCACTTCTCCAGTGACGTGTAAGATACCAAGTTCTTAGTAAATATCCCGAGTACAACCGTCTCCTTCACGGTTGGAGCATAACGACCGTTTTCTTTTAATAACGAACGAACGTCAAAAAAAAGTTAAGGTGGCGCTCAAAAATATTACGACTTTTACCCAAATTTTGACTTATAAAAGCCGTTCTGAAATTCAGGTTCAATTTCTACGAATATAACTTTAAAACCCCCCATCTCCACTGTCGCTGCCGGAGCAAGGAACTATTTCAGAAACCAAAACGGCATTAACCTCTACCATCAGAGGCCTAAGATCTATCCAGTAGCGTTATACCTGCTGAGAATTTATACCAACAAGTTCTACGGTTATCAAAAACTGGATTGTCGTGCGCAACTGTGCATTGAAATGCAGGGTCACCACTTCGAACCATTTTTGTAGGTTTTGCAAATTTCGTTAAATAAATTTTCTTTTGCTTTGTCATGTACATAACTAAGTTATCTGATTGTGTGTAAAGTGTTTCTATTTCTATGCAAACGTCTATACAATAAAAGCTCAGCGGCACCCTATAAGTGGGCGTTAATTTATAAGAACTTATTGTTAGAATTAGATCAAAACTTTGTTTGAAAAGAAAATTTATTTTGATCCTTTCTAGTTACCGTTTCAGTTTGGTAGGGAGGTTAAAATTCATCCTGTATGTTGGTTATCTCCCTAGTCTTTCTTATTTGTGTTTATATACTAAATATAAGTAAACAAAGTATGGTTAAAGCCGGTAGACATGAGTAATAAGCCTTGATTTACAGATAAGAGCTCTTTCTTACAAGAATTTACAACATACAAAGATTTGCTTAGAACTAATCATCTGGCAACTTCGACATTGGAGGGCTATGATATATATATATATATATATATATATATATATATATATAT
>JAHWXV011056395.1:0-11651 GCA_024586415.1 Phrixothrix hirtus | reverse complement strand
TTTACTGAAACATTTCGCGTCATTCATATATGAATGACGCGGCCCACCAGGAAACATTGCTGTCATTCATATATGAATGACGTGGCGTCATACGTGTTAACCAATTGAACTATTGTTGAACTTGTTTTTATAATGCGTGCCTTTTCGTGCGAGGTTAAATATATAAATGTGTTCTTTTGCTAAATAATCGTTCTTGTTTCACCAACATAAATCTTACCTGTATGTCAGTTATACAGTGCGCGTACGATAAGTTAAAGAACGACCCAGTAATTCTCAGCAAACAAAAAGTCATAAAGCATTTGTTTCAATTAAATTTAAAACGTGCACAACAACCTAAATTTCTGTCACCTTAATTATTAACGATATACGGGGTAGTCTACTTTAGAATCCGTCCTTAAATAATTCAGATTAAGTAAAGTTCATTCTAATTTGTTGCACAGCGTTGAATAAAATTGAAGTTTGGATAGACGTTTTACCTCACCTTCGATATACAGGGTGTCTTTTTTCCGTTGCAATCAAAAACAGATCTGGACCGATAAAGTACAAATAGGGGCTTCACCCATAATTCTATAATAAAGTTAGCACTCCACAATATACAAAATCCGTCATAAGTAGAGAGCACTTTTAATTTAGCATAGCTTTTCTTCCGGTTTTATCCCGTATCTGAAGTACCATTAGAGTGTCTGTCTTCACTCTAAAGGTAAGTCTTAATATCTTGACACAATATGTTTCCACAAACACTACCTAAAAGCAGCATCAACTTAAGAAAGATGGGGCCACCTTTTACCGATTTTGACTTAACCTAGCAATGTTCACCCTCGCAAGTACCGATTAACCGCGCCACGCTCCACTGTAGCTTTGCCGGCCGTGATTGTATACTCGCGATTTTATTTGCCGCATGCGTTATTCCTATTTTGGTCTAAAACAGGAATCTTTGGTCTAACTATGGCGGATTTATTTAACAGCTGTTAGATAAAAACATTGGTAGCTTACATTTTTCTGTCGGTCGAAATATTAATTATAGTAACAAATTGACCAGCCTCAGTGATTATCGCAAAAATGTCTTCTTTTTTGCTTAAAATGCCATGTTTTTATATGTTTCTGGCTGTCTCCCTCCAAAAGGTAAGGATTATAGGATACATTTTAAAATTAGATTTTTTTAGATTTTTCGATTTTTTTCAACTGTAATATATGTATGGTCGCAGCTAATATTAATTTAAAAACTAACCTCCCTTTGTTCGAGTTATTAGCTCAGAATTCTGAGGAGTTCTTATATCCTGAATTTTTATAAATATTTCTCGCAATTTTAACCTAGATATTATTTATTTAACAGAGTATACCCATTTTAGATTGTTTTAAACTGAAATGAATTATTTTTTATGGCAATGTAATATCGTAAGATCTATTGTCCTTCGAAATTTACTACGTCTAAGTTCAATTATCAGGCGATCTCTTGAAATTCCTGATAGTTGACCCATATGTTTGTCTGGCATGCCTTCATATTTTCATGTAACGGTTCTTGAGAAAGATTAGGTCCTATTTGTTTAAACAATTCTCTAATTTGTTAGCAATTCAAGTAATAATCTTGGATTTTACATCTGAATATTTTGCAAAAAATTACCATATGAACACTTTCGTAATTTAAAACAATTTTTACAATATAATGCAGTGGTTTATTTATTTATTAATAATGGATGTTTATAGTGAAACGCAATAAAAATAGCGAAAAAGCATTTGTTAATATACTGTCTTAAGCCTGATGTGCAGGAGTTATTCGAAACGATATCTAATCACTCCATCTTCTAATATTTTAGATATAAGCTCAAATAATGAATTTAAAACTTGTTTTAAGTAATTTAGAGCTCATCTCATTCCACTTAAAACAAAATAGTGTTAGAGGACTTTTGAAGTAAGATTTTATTAAATACAAATTAAAGCTGCTTGATTAGCACTGCATAGCACCGTTCGAATCGATCGCGGAACATAATACAGCACCCCTTTCGCTGGGCAATTATCTTTAGTATGACTATTTGGATAAATCCTCATAACTATTTAGAATTTTTCAATCATACGAAAACTTCCATACCAATAAAAATAGAGATTACGAGACAAGGGTTTTTTTTATCAGCAAATAGAAGATTCAATTACTATCATTGTTCGATTTAAACAAATACAATTCAAGTTACCTTTGATGCATTTATTAAAATAATACCGCAACAAAATTTACTTCAAAGCATTTATTTTGCAAACAAGGGCGTACAAAAAAGAATCAGGATAGTGAATTAATGCATACCATATAAAAAATTGTAAGGTACCGTTCTAATTTAGAAAAATTTTCAATTATTTTACATATTTTACCTTGTGTCGCTATTCTAATATGTAAATGTAGGTAGCTGAGTGGACAAGTTTATTTATTTAAGCGACCGCAAAAATTTCAAATATTTAGGTAAAGCGGTAGTTTTTATTGTTTAAATTTCTAGTTTCTAGTTTCGTTGTTGAATAACTTACCCTTAATTTTTTACACCTAGTGAATTTTATTTTTTTCTAAGCCCTTATTTGTTTACACGTGAGAATACATAAGAACATAATTAAAAGAACAACAATTATTGTTATGTAGTCAAATTTAGAAACAATTAAAAATATCTAGCACGTAATCTAAAAAAATATTAAACAATCAATCATAAAGTTTTAACTATTTACGGAAGCGCTTGAAATTTAAATAAACATTTAAGAACATTTTTAAATTTATTGGAAATTAATCACCTGGACATGGTTAAAATTATTTAAATATTAGAAGGACATGCACTTTTAGAAAAGTTGATACCTCGGCTAGAGCTTGATCTTAGAACATCTAGCCTACCGGTACAAGCTGTGTAAGAATTTGAAGACCGTTCACGTATGAATCTTTCTAAATTGTAATATTGTATAATTTTTGCAATACATAAACACAAACTGCTAAGGAGTGCCCTCAAATCGCAAAGGCCGTCCCTCATTATTAGAGTATGCGCCATTATATTTAGTATTTAAGTATATTACAGCATGCTCGATAAAATATGTCACGAAGTGACGAATTATTACTGGAAGCTAGTCTCCGTTTATAAACTAAAATAGTCAGGCAGTTTAAAATATTTGACGTTAATCTAGTTTGTTTAATCTAGGAATAAAACCTAACTGTAATTATAATATTTACGTAGGTCAAAGAAATTAATACAAAGATTTGATTTTGTATTTAATTCCATAACTTTAAATTATTAAGCTTAGTAATTTAAAATGATTCTTTAGCTTCTAATTTATTAAACACAATCGCGCGGTTTTTATTTCATACGTAAATCTTTAATGGGTGATACCTCTGTCGTTTTTTAATCAGTACAGCTGAGGGGCTGCTTGTGGTGGGCTCTCTACGAATGCTGTTTTCTAATTTCTGATAGCATTCCACACACTTCATTGTAATTGCTGGTATTTATCTTATGTTATTAGACTTATCCTTGAGAACTTGTTATTTTAATAATCCCGAGCGAGATAACATCTATTTAAGTTAGAGACCAACTCGAGATGTATTTAACCAGTCAATGTTGTGTGTAGGATTCGTCTCTATACATAATTGATTTTATTAAACTATTCACAAGCAAGATAATTACAGATTATTTTAGCGACCACTTCAAGCAATACAAGTTACTTGTTAATTTACTTAAACTATCTACTTTTCAAATTGGCGGATGGATAAAAGACAAAATACGTCTTCCTTTGCACATACAGCCTTTTTATCTTCTTTTTTCCTGTTTCGGGTATATTCAGAACTCCATTGTTTATTTAAACATTCAATCAGTGAAATTATATTGTAAATTTTAGTCACATAAATACTAAGAGTTTTCTACAATTATTGAAAATTACAAGGATGTAATTAATTGAAAATCTTCGCACATTAATCTAGTTGTTTTGTTTAACTTACTCGCTTGCCTACACTGTACTATGTTTGAGAAGTTCACCGACTGAGTTTTGTAATTTTGTTGTAATTTTTTGTAATTTATAGTAATTTTGTTGTAATTTGTTGTAATTTATAATAACTTTGCTGTAATTTGTTGTAATTTATAGTAATTTTGAAGACTACCTGAGAAAATTATACTTTGTGAATATTATTAATAATAGTTACTTATTTTACTATAACTATTTAAACAGTTATGTATATTAGATTGTTATCTTGTAGGTGCTTAATTAATTATTTCTAATTAATGTGCATCAAACAACATTTTATATCATTAATTTGGTATCGGCGTACTTAAATTAAAAATTAAATCAAATTCGTCTTCTGTAATATGTTTGAGATATCTATGCGTGGCATATCGGTGAATCTTTAATTCTTAATTCATTTTTATAGCTGAAGACTGTTTCTTCGCAATGAAACCACCTAAATAATTTCAAATTAAGTGCTTAAGTGCTTAAGTACACGATATAATAATTTAGTTTTAGAATTTTTAGAGGTACTTTCTCTTTCAATTTCATACCTCCTTAATTTTTACCACTTTTGGGCACTGGTATCAACGAATTACCAGTTATTACAATTAATTGTCTCTGCCATAGGATTTGCAGTTGTCCACCTTGTATTGTAACCAGATTGCTTAAGGCATAAATAGTTGGCTTCAAATTGATATTAAAATAAAAGAATCAAAAATTTATTTGGGGCATAAATCATGTTTTAATGCACTAAAAGCAGACACTAAACGGAAAGAAGGTTAAATACTGAGAATATCAAAACTGTCTCCTGAGTTCCAGAAATATAGCTACTTTAATAGCTTAACCTCAAAATCTACTTCCTGAAAACATAATAACCGCATATTATAATGACATTTACTACTCTAAAGTCAAAGGACATAAGAACGCACAAATCTTGAGAACTGAAGTTTTTCCTTTTGACTAGCTTTTGACACACCAAACTTGAGTGGCTAAAGCATTGAATGCTACAAGTTAAGTTATTTCAATCTACGCGCCGGTTCAATCAAGACCTAATCAGTAAAAGTTCGATCTTCGCACTCATTCAGTGAATCTCTACCTAAATTAAGCGTTGAAAGTGATTGCAATATAAGATATGAATTCATTATTGAACGTGTCTTTTTACTTGTATAACAAAGTACGCGCACTGACTTCCTAAAATTAAATAACTAAAGCAAGATGTTTTAATTTCTGTCAACTAATAAAATTTATGTCCATCGCTACTGACCATGCTTTTACTAAATCTACATCGCGCTTAAGTTCATCCTTAGCGTACGTATAAAGAAATAAAGCATAACTGGATTGAACTGTACAATCGCTTGTTAATTTCATTTCTATTTTACATAAACGTATTTGTTACACGTATTCAAAATTGTATAATTGATAAAATTAACCCTTTAGTCTCGCATCGCAGCCATCTACACCATATCGACAAATCTCAACAACACTTAAGTGACGACATATCAGGTTCAATAGACACTTGGTGTATATTAGGTTGTTTACGCCAAACACGGAAATTTTTAACAAATGTATGTGTATTATTATAGCAATCTGAAATTGCCAAGCTTAACTTCAGGAAGAGAACATTCAGCCTACAATAGTCTAACAATATGAAAATCAATCTTCACTGATTCTTTATCAACTCTTCAAAATTAGCTTAATGTGAAATAGATGATTTTATCATTTCTTGTGGCATCCTTATCGAGGTCATCGTATGTAAATTATTATTTATTTTATGAGCATAATAATTTTCTGAAATCAACGTTATGATATTGCACATCCTTACCTCTAGGATTCCTAGGATTGAATATAGTAAGTTATGGTTGTCATAACTTCACTCTCTACTGTACTCCATTTATAAGTATCGATAAACCCTTTGGCCTCTTACATTTTGTGCCTTTGTTTAAAAAGTCATGAACTATTATGAAGCCTAGACTCCTCTATAACATATGACCCATAACCTATATCTTCTGAGAAGCCAGATGGATGTATAGGGGTTATGAAAGGAACTTATGTGATAGGACAAAATGACGTTACTCGCATTTTTAGGCTCTTATGAAATCTGCTGAGTTGCGCAGCTAGCTAAGAAAAATCGATAGTCAAAGGTACTTAAACTTTCTAGGTAAGCTCTCATGTGTCCATGTTGAGAGGCTAAGGTAAAATTTCAAAATCGAGGGGGCACCACTCCACCTAACAATTCTCAATAGGTAACTACGCAAAACTATAAGAAGGAGGCCAAACTTTGAAATGACTCAAAATGTCAAAACACTTGTGATTATAAAGCGCATTCGGCTAAGTTACCAGCTGTGTAATAATTGCTGAATTTTCAGATTACAAAAGCATCTTGCTTGATAGCTGTAAGTCAATTATACTTAAAACCAACAGTCATAAATAAAACGGATTAATCAATTAGAGGTCGGTATGTAATACATTCAGTTCAGGAAATCAACATAACAATATTTAAGTTGAGATGAAATATACAGTCAAAATTATTCGATCGTGAATGTAGTGATTTAAAATTGAATACGTATTCACTTAAAAAATCTAAATCCAAGAATAGAAATATTAATTACAACAATCATTAAAACAATATAATTGCTAAATAAATTAGTTTATTACTCTCGGTAAATAAAGTACTTTTATTCAATTATATGTACGGAAGTTATTACAGGATAAATTGAAAATAAAACACGAATATATTTGTCGAACATTTAGCCACGGCCGGCAAAGTTACAGTGGTGAGAGGTCGTGGATCGTCGATAGAATTTGAGGTTGGCAGCCATTGACTCTTTTAATATACTGCAAAGACATCTTACGAGAAACACCACGTAGATTTCGATATTCAGAACCTAGCTTAAGAGCGGAAACAGAAACTCTTTGTGTACTGTTTCCAATTATGATTATTTACATGATCATATTTCAAATTTATGTATATAAATTTTTGATGCATTAAACTAATTAAATAAATAAGAATTAGTAACACATCATTTATATAACAAATTAATTTATAGAATAAGTAAAATTAAAGTATAAAAACCTTTCATTAATAAGAAATCAATTTAAAATATGTAATTAAAAATCACATAATTGTAAGGTTGAAAATATTTAATTAATAGTTAATACCATTAGGGCCATCTAGCAATTAAGAATAAAATAAATTGTTAATTTTAAATAGAGAACTGCAATATTTAACTAAAATTATAGACAAACCATATATGCAAACCTATCCCCATACATAGATGGCGTACACACTCACGTTCTACATTTAATTAAATTATCATAAACCTTATCTAGAAATTTACAGTTAAAAGATATGGAAAGTATGTATAATGCAATTTCAAACAGGAAAATTCAAAATTTTTTCAAACCTCAAAACCTTTTAATAATAATCCTTTATCCTCCGATTTACAAATACTTCGCCAAATTGCATTACGAATTGCTATTAGAGAATAAATCTGAGCACAGTTTTCTGGATCGATATCTCTAGTAGAATCGTTTGGACCTAGTGTGATCATACGGGTTACAATAGGGCTTTACCCCCTCCCCCCCCAATCGAACTTGACTATAAACATTGACTCTTGGACGTTTTTCAATTGTCATTAATTATAGCTAGTCGATAAAGACAATGTTTGTAAGTGAACGGACGTTTTTGATTTGCCCAACAACACTGTTATAGCCTTGGAAGTAGTATGAAAAGGTCTCTGGACGTTTTTCAATTCCTTTTTCTACGATATAGAATTAACTATCTTTGTTACAAATATTAATTAGCCTTACCTAGACTAACGCCCATATATTTCCTTAATTTCCATTGATACAAATTGCATGACACAAACAATTGAAACATACAAAACAACACACCGAATGTGCATGTTAAATCATTGTGTAGAATGCCGAGTAGTATGAGATGTAAATAGTTGTAAATATATGTATAAAAATGCATGTTTGTTTATTTGAGTCGAGCAACTAACCTAGAATTTACCTAATTATACAGGCAGGAGCAAAATATCAGAATTAATACCATATACAGTTACACTCGGAAGTAGCTATACAACACCGCTGAATATTTGCCTTATTATTAGCTGTAACAACGAGCACGTTTGAATTCCCCCATAAACCTCCGACTGAAAATAAGCTAGCTGAAGGCGAATTGGACAACGCAAACATATCTTTTGCCGACTTTATTTCTTAGAGGTTAAAGATTGAGTTATTGTAAGCAAAGCAATTAATTAACCGAAAGGTCTGCAACTGCAGTTACGGTATCTGTCTAACCTGAAATGAACTACACTAAGCGTCACATGTAGTATTTTACAACTTTTGTATATAATGAAATCGCTAAATAAATTGTAAATACAGGTTTCCATGCTGAATCCCGTCCTTTGGCTAATTATTACTTCATTTAAATGGTTATTAGGATGGCGGAATACTCAAAATATGAGTAAACCGAATGCCATTCACATAATTGATGTGTGTCTAAAGTAGGGTATCCAGTATATGAAAGTGATGCAACAATTAATTATCTGAAAGTGTCAATTCTTATAAGTTATTGCTTTATTTGTTTCACTGAATCCTTGAGCATATATTGTCAAACGTAAACCTAAGTAGATTAGCTGAATTCAAATAAAACAAACAGTACACAACACAAATTTATAGAAACAAACTTTTTTCGCAGATCACACAGTTTATATAAATGGTATACATTAAATTATTTAAGCTGAAAACATCTATACTGCCCTTAATATTTCAAACATGGGACTTGAAATAAGGTTCCCATGGAATATGTGTTAATTATTTATACTGCAAATCTGTATGTAACTTACTCAATATACAATAAAATCCTGGATATTTCGGGAGCGCCCTCAACGTCAAAATTTGCTTCGAAATTTGTCACACGAATGGTGAAATTGTTAAATAGTCTTCAACGGGAATGAAGTTGGAGGTACAAAATGTGAATTTTAAAAGAACACATATTGCGTGTGGAAAATAATCTTCCCTAGATAAGCGTTTATAAATTAATAGCCGTACGGGATTTACCTAAATAAAGACGTATAACTTTATTAAGGACTGTATTCGAAATTTGAGTTGGTTTAAACCTACCTACCTTTTCGAAAACGCCTCCGGGCTTTATCATTAATTACTTGGAAAGCGTTATAATATAACTCAGCTGGAATAAAGAAAACGTACACACGTGTTGTTACTTCGCTTAATTATTTATCACCTTACATCTTTCTCATCCAAGTTTTTAATTTAATTCTTATTTAAACTTCTACTGGGACGCCAACTAAGTATCGTCGGCTTCGTGATACTAACCTCTACTTTTGTACCCCTACATCTTAGTCATCAACCTTCAATGCCAACAAATGATGGCAACCTACGCTCATGATGGCCATTAAACGTGCTGGGAAACGAATTTAAAGAAATCGGCAAAGCAAAAAATCAGCTAGTTTTAAATAACTATGGTGTCAAAAACTGCTATGCTAGATTTTATAACAATATCGGCCTCCTGTATAACTCAGTCTTTATTATATTTACATCCTGAAGAATGAAATTTTTAATTATGAAGTTATGAATTGAATTACAAATTATTAAAAGAAATACCACGGGAGGCGCTAAAATTAGATTATTAATACTTTAGAGATTTATTCCTAAAGCTAAACTTTATTTAAATAAATTTTTACGCGTAAATTATTCCAGGCGGAGTCTAGAATTAAGTGATATCGTATTTACTCAAGAATTACATGCTAATGTTTAAAATAGCTAAATATGATAAATTTGTTCCCTATTAAAAATTCAGTAAAGGCATTAATTTATAAACTTGAAGATAAAACAGCGCGGTTTCGCTATATGAAGTGTTCACAAAAACCCAACCAGATCTGGCAAAATATATATGTTAACTATTTCATTACTTAGTGGTTAAAACATTTATAATGGACAGACTGTAAATATCTCTGTAAAATTTGTTACATTTTCCAGAAACGTAGTGAAATAACGTAAAAGATTTTTTAAGAATCGATGCAATTCTACGCGTGTTCTCATTGTAAAAGTGTAATACTAAAAGTGTAAGAAATAGAAGATTGACAAAGACTTTGAAAACTTTAATAATGGTATAAGCAAGTGCGTGAACGGGAATGTATAAATAAAGGTTGGCTCCTTTATTTTACCACAGTGTAATTAAAACGAACCTATAGTAATTGTAAATGACAAGAATTAATTAACACCATTACAATATTATAATTAATCAAATCGACATCGTGTAATTAGTTTATATTGTGACATCGTGCAATACATAATGTAAAGGTAACCGCAGAAATTGCGTTTGGATCATCTAATTATAATAGTAATTAAGCAATGATCCAAACAAGCCAATTAATAATTAAACTAATCATGCTTGTCTAATTATTAAATATTGCCTAGTGCAGCGAAATGTTAGGTAACTAAAATATCTAGGCCATGTTACTTTATAATCACCAAGAATAAATGATAAGGGGAAAGACAAAGACGAGTGAAATGCGTATTCGCAGAAGAAAGAAAAAATGTATCAGAATTGGTATAAATAGACTGCAATTCTGCAGTAAAGCGAAGTTCAATTTGGGCCTCTGATACCGTTTTTAGCTTTTATTATTACTATAACCTTCCAAAAGGTCAAGAATTTTGATACACTAAACGTAGCAATCCTCGCAGTTTGATTTTTTAACCTACCGCCGCTATAACCTCCATACTGCCGATCTAGACGCAGTTCCAAGTACACAGTCTCCAATAACCGAGGATAACTCTCCTAAAGAAAATCCATTACGCCGAATCAGATTGTAGTTGCTTCAGTAGATGGAATAATTCGACGCCCGGTACCGAAACGCATATTTATCTCGAGTTACATGCGCGGCAAGGATAATATCCGTTACCGACCGTAACAAAATATAGCGGCGTCACATTGAGCGTTATTATGGTTGATCCAGTAACGTATAACGCTGGTCGCTCAGCGTCGTGACGTCTCTTTGCTTCGAGTTGGATTAGTAGCGGCGACAAATTGGGTCTGAACCGAGCGCCGAATACAAAGACATCACGTCGTTCGTAATTGTGGTTTCTCCAGTAACACGCTGAGGACGATATCGAGAGTTATGATCCATCTCTATCCCGAGTTGCATCAGTGGCAAGAATATAAACGTCTCCAATTATTAAATTAAACCTTCACCCGTGTCACGCATCCGTAGTTGCTAAAGTAGCAGGCCACTGGTATCCCGGTCACTCAAGAGGATTGTGGATTTACCACGCCTTGGCAGAATCGCTACTGCTCGTTGATTTAAGTAAACAAATCATGCTAGCGACTTTAACTCATTTTATCTTGAATCTCAGAGTTTTATGCGAATATGCTTTATTTTAAAGAAGCCATTTTTGCATATATATATGTTGTAGTTGCTTTCCGAGATTCCTCCCACGTAATTATATGTTGGTTCTGATAAGAACCGTTTGTCTGAAGACGACATTTTGTCAAACTCTCATCTGCCATTATCAAGTCTTGCTAGTTCTTGATCTCGATACGTATTACGAGATCAAGAACTAGAAAGACTTAATAATGGCAGATGAGAGTTTGCCGAAACGTCGTCATCAGACAAACGGTTTTTATCAGAACCAACATATAATTACGTGGGAGGAATCTCGGAAACCGACTA
>JAHWXV011056325.1:0-11054 GCA_024586415.1 Phrixothrix hirtus | reverse complement strand
ATGTAAACTGTGCTCTGTATATAAAACATACATTACTGTAAAGATGCAGATCACTGCTTTTGTACTGAATGTAGTGCCCAATTTGGCGCAAATAAATACACGCGCTTCGGCGCCTTTATTATTATTATTACTACGTCGAACCCATATTAAGCACAACCGACCCTAAAGCAACTCCCGATTTTTGGAGCCAGCCGGACAACCCACATTTATTTCCATGGTGCATGCGTACAATTTCGTACTTTTACCTTACTTTTGTTTTTCTAGTACGTCAACTTCGTAGCGAATGTTACTGTACAAAATATTTTTTAATCGTCATCCTTATAATATTAATTATCAGATATGTTGTGGCTATGATACTATTGTTGCCTATACGAATTGTTATATAATTACATGTTGTGCAACTTTACAATTTATAGATTGCTGAATTTGTTTGATGCGAGGTTAAGGAAGTTGTGGCGATTTTGACTGTCAGTAAATATACATCTCTAGGTTCTAGTGCACATACTTCTTCAACGTTCTCACGTGCGGTCAGCTTAGATGTATCGCTTGTTGAAAAATTGCATTATAAAACTAAGCTCGTTCCCGCCGAGCTACTGGGGTTAAATCAAATTAATATACCATTGTTAACTATCCCTTACAACGTTCTAACCTAGAGCTTCTCGTAACCCTGGTCTCTTTTTAAAACATTTCCGAAGGTACTTCCTGCACTTTACTTCAAGGTTTCTTTTAAATTCCTAACCCTATTGCAGTTGCTTCTCATAGTTATCTGGACTGTTATTTACCTCTTCATTCTAAATTTGCTGCATGTGTTAAAATGTTTGTTAAACAGTGAGAAAGACGCCAATCAAAGGGGAATAATTGAAAAGCGCAAGTTTTCTATTAAAACAAAGCTTCTTATGGAATTTTAATTTTTGTTTACCCAACTAACATATCGAGGCCTTTATTATTTACAGAGATACTTTAATCAGTGTTAATATAGTATTAACTAAATCAGATTAACCTTTTATTACATATCGTCCAAAATTAAAAGCATAATTAAATGAAATTAGTCGAACCATTATAAAAACAATCTACTTATAAAAAGTGGCAAGAAATATATCGGGTGGTTAACAATTATTACTCAAGATAAATCTGAACTATAAAAGCTAATATTTGCATTTCTTATTATTGATACCTGTTTTACTTCATTTAATTTTACACCATTTTAGTCGCATGTATCAAATTTTGAAAAGTGTAAATAGTAAAAAACTTAAAACTGATGATTAAACCCAAAACATCGTATACCAGTACAAAACTAAGATTTTGTCATAATACAAATTTGTTTTTAGCAGGACTTGTGTGGAATGCCGAATGACGTGCCTCTCTTTTTTGATTTAAATAATTTTAGCTATTAAATAATGGGTTGTGGTGCTGATCATTGATAGAATTGTTTTGAAAATAATCCATACAGTTTTTAGTCGAATAAACCTTTGTCGTAAAATTTATAACCAGGTTCGTTATTATTTTTATATAACTTTTAAATCATACTTTTTATTTTCAAACGCTGTTTTCTGTAAATTTTGACTAACATCCACGCAATTAAAAATAATGGCAAAGAAAGATTTCACCTAAACAAAACAGACAATAAATAAATTCCAATCCTAATCTGTATTAAATTGAAGTTTGATGGTAATTGCTTATGATGAACATCAAACCAAACTTAATTGATACATAAATTTACAGCGGTATGCAATATTATGTAATAGTAAATTACAGGAAATGCATTTAGTTCTATTTTCAAGATCCCTTAATTCTTTTACTTTTTATTATTTATTATTAGTTACCATTAATTCGTAATTTTATATATTTTATAATTATTTCAATTAAATGTTTATTAGATTATCAGTTGTAACACTTACAATTACACAATTAAAAATATAACTCAATTAGTGAATTAAATCATTCTGTAACTACTAAAAGTAAATAGATCCTCTTAGAATTTCAACTTCCAAAATTTTAATTCAAGAGGAACAAAAACATTATTCTTGATTATTTCAAGGTTTCTAGCGTATGATGTTTACCGAACTGAGAGCAAGCCTGCGGTTAAAAAGCCATCAAAGGAGCGTCACTGACTAAAAACATGCAACCGGAGATCACAAAGAACTTCTGCTTACGGTCTCATTTCCTGTTAGAAGCTTTTGTCGTGTACGCTGCCTTAGATACATAATTCTATATTTTTTAAGTTTCAAACCATCCCAAAACAAAATTTGTTTAATTAAAGGTTCGACTTCCGTTATTAAGTCAAATTTTGCATTTTTTAATATTTCTGAAAAGGTAAAATACACATTTTTATAAAAAAGTGAGAATTATAAATGAACTTATTTATAATACATTCACTAATGGCAATACACCAACTTACAATTTTTCAGCTTAAATAAAAATGAAGTTGGAAGCAGTTGGAAGGGTCACCTGCATTTCCCGATAGAATTCTCCCGCTTAGCTTTTATTATCCTATCTGTGAGGCTTGCTACCTTAGTAATTAATGATCTCTCGTGTGCAGTAATAATTCGGACGTGCTGCTTACTAAATATTCATTTGAGCTTACAGTTGATGGTTGCTTTTTTCACCAGTTTACCCTGATAAACATTTCTATTTTTTAATTTAGGGGAAAGACGATAATATGGCTTAAACTGCTTGGTCAAACATGAAAGGACGAAATATTTGTTTTAATCCCATTTATTAATGTTTCCAAATTAGCCAACACTGAAATGTCAATTGATTTTGAAAATGCATATATAATCCTGAAATAGAATTAATCATATACTCTAATTCAAAGTTCATGTTATCGTTGCCGAATACTTCATTATGCATGCAATTATATTTCTTTTTTAAATATACATATTTAAATAATTATATAACCAACATACTCTTGCCGTAAAAATAGATATCGAATTCAAACGATTTTTAGCTAGCTTTTCAACGAAAGGATCTTTTTCATTCCTTCCAAGATTATCAAATTTTCTTTGCTTTTGTTTAGTGTTGAA
The DNA here is from genome assembly GCA_024586415.1 of Phrixothrix hirtus. Lineage (NCBI taxonomy): Eukaryota > Metazoa > Arthropoda > Insecta > Coleoptera > Phengodidae > Phrixothrix > Phrixothrix hirtus. The sequence goes on along the minus strand of JAHWXV011056325.1, from coordinate 8,031 downwards.
TATTTTTGTGACTCTTATATAATATTTAGCTTTAAATGATGTAAAAAAATCTTTATTCCTTAAAAGGAGCATCCTGTTATTTCTGTTGAATAGAGGTACACGTCATTTTATTCAACTCAAATAAACAAAATGACTTTGATGAACTGTCAAGTCGATGATCATGGATTAGTCTAGGAGCTCTGATATTTTGAACATTTGTTAAATATTTATTGAATTATCAGCAAATTAAAAAGTAATAATTTTGAATACTTTTATTACGGATTGGGCTCAAACTTACAGAACTCATCGCCTATAACACCCACAACTACTCTGTAAAATATGAGACCTAAAAGTAATTATTTTTTAAGCCTAGTGAAATTGCTTGAAAAATATTTTACTCAATGTTTAAGTAAACAGCTGGTTATGGTGGTTATCTCTGCTTAACATATTTAGTTTGGCAATTGTCAGATAAAGGGCACACACTTTAAAATACCTTTATTTAATAACAAATTATATAATAATCTACTATTGTACACGTGTGCACAACTGAGTTTTTACTATATGTACTATGAGCACGTATTAAGTATTATGTCACTACAACTGCTGGAAAAAAGTGGGTATTGTATCCTTTATTTGCAAATAAAATTACACGTTTTATCTAGAAGGTTTAATAAAACTTTAGTTGATTACTTAAATAATTTTGAGTTCCTCCCATTCAACATGCATTCCAATAATTAATAAGTTAGCCGCAAAATGCGATCTGCAAATATTGTAAAATTACACAAGTCAGGAAATAGAACGCAATTAAACCATTGGATACCTGGAATGGTTTTCTTTAAAATGTAAACATACTGTTCGGTGACTTTCTAGCACCCAAGGGAACCTGGCCGGTTAACTATTAATAATCAATTTAAAATGACTTGGTGTTCAGATTGCTAAAAGTTCTGTATTTTTAACTTTTAATTAATTTGTGCTCACTTATATTTTAGAACATTTTTTGTATTATTTCTTTGTAAATAGTATAGGTGAGCTGTGAAGTTGTCTTGCTTTGGTTGTACTAAGGTCGTTTTTCGGAGTTTGTCGAAGCTGCTGAACTGAAAATACGGTTCTTGAAATTTGTTATGGCGCCTACCGTTTGATGTTCTTTAATGGATAACGGTGTGCTGTCTTAAAGATGCTATAGTAGCGAACTTTAATTTACTTTCAATCACTTCGAAACACTACCCAGACTTGTTACAATTTATAACTTTCGCGTTTGTACTTTCTTATTAAACAACTTGGCAATAACGGACTCAACGATAGAGTTTTATTTATACCCTTCTTCACGTGTGCACTTAAGCTATGCCCTGCAGTCTTAAGATACAAGACGAAGTTACTTAGAATGATCTCTTCGCTGGTGGTACGCGCTGTAATTTTAAATCAGCTGATATTTGCACGAAAAAGACGTCGTTTTTTATAATCTCATGCTTTTTCTAATATTCTCTAGCAACCCTCTGATGGTTTTCTTGGCAAATCAAATATTTAAATTTCAAACGTCTATTTCTTCCCTTTCTGGTTTGTAGGCGTTACATCTGCCTTCAGGCCATGCTTAACTCGTTTAGTTTTTTATGCGTTGCCCTGAGGTTTAGGATAGTTTATTATCGAACGCTCTTTCAGTAGCTTTTTAAGTCTTTTACTTTTTTACTATTTAAAGAACCCTTCTTTGCACTCCTTTAAACCACAATTTGTTACGGTGCATCCAGGCATTGTTTATTTCTCTTAACTTTAAAATTTTGTGTTCATTGCAATTTGCTACCGTTGTACATGTTCAAGAGTTTATCTGATTTTTAAACCTTTCCCCGTTTTTTGTCATTTAGGAAACAATTTTTGGTTTAAAGTACCATTATATACTACTTTATTTTACAAGGTTTTAGAAAAACAAATATTGAATCTTGAATTTCCCGGGATTAGTCTTTGTAATCGAGTGGATTTCAACGATAAAGAATTGTAATTTAAAAAGCTGTTTACGTACTAATTATATAAATATCAGCAAATTGAAAGCTTCTACATATAATAATTACAATTTGCCACCGGTTATTAAATTTGGCAGCTACCTTATGTATGTATATCATTTTAACACAAAATGTTCTGCTAATTTTTAGATATTCTTAACCGCAAAGTACATTATGCCTTATTATATTATTTATTTACAATTTATTATATTACATAAACATAAACGTCTACAGAGTTATTTAGGTTTTATGTTTAACTAAACTTTTCAATGATGAATGTATGTAGTTCATTTAAAATACCGCAAGCTAACTAATAAAAATTCTTTTCTTATGACTCAAAAGTTTAATGTTTAGTTTTCGCAAATTTACTGCGTCATTTATATATTGCCAGTTAAAATAAACAATGATAAAACTGCAAAACCAGTCATTTTTTAATTTGTTATAACAATGCTTTTAGCAGTGCCTCTGGTGAGAATTATAACTACTATGTATATCCACTTCCTCTTAAAACATTTTCTGTGGTCCATTGTTTGCAGTTCTAATTCCACATTTAGATGTTTCCTTTATCATTATTTCTATTTTATAATATTTGAATACCTTAATGTTTCAAAAATTAAGTTATAAAGTCTGAAAAAAGACATGCCGTTGTTTAAACATAATGCAATATATTTCTTGTTAATTTGGCAAAAATGTGTCGACTAGATTTTGAAAATTGTAAATTATGAGGTTAAAATGTTTGATATAATAGAATTACATAACTATAAATACATCGGCCAAATTTTTCACTTTTTCTTTTTTTAAAATTTTTCAAAAACTAGTTGACAAATTTTTATCAGATTAACAGGAAATCCATTTTAACATGTTTTAACACCAGTATAAATGTTTTCAGTTCCTTTGAACTCGCGGTTCCTATTTTCTTTAAGGTGTTAATATTGGGCATTATACAGCGTGATTTTAAAATCAACCGACAAACTGTACTGTAGAGGCCTAACAACGTCCATTAACAAGAAAATTCCATAAAATAACAGCACTTTTTTGTAAAAAATTGCAAACGTCGACTTTTGAGAACTGCAGAGAAATCTGAATACAAATAGATACGTCTAGACAAATTCTACCTGTCATATATGAATAAAATATTTTTTAATATTAAATTACAGAGTATATTTACTTCGTGTGAACACTAATCTATCCCAATGGTTTTATTCGTTTGTAGACAAAAATTTAATATTAAGTTTTAAATATGTTTAATTACATTAAAAACCATATCCAGATTTTTATAAACAATATTCGTAAAAAATAATGAAACATTTAGATACATACCTTCTTACAAAAAACATTCGAAATGCTTCGCCATAAGTTAAAGCGTTTGTCGTTTCGATATTAGTTAATTTATCTATTATTTATACAAACACGGTGTTTAAATTAAAATTAAATGGAATTAGAGTGATAAACACATAAAACTGAAAATTAAAACACTTCGTTAACGAAAAATTGAAATTATCAGCGATTGATAAGGCACAAAGAACGTCAGTAAACGAAGGCGAAGTTTTAATGAAATTAACATTCCCAATTTACGTACATGTTGCAACTTAGAATGACTAACAACTGCGTCATTCAATTAAAACCACACGTTCAGGTCTGGCGTTATCGCAGGCATCCTCACACAGGCCTTTATCAAAACGGCTTTTTTTTGGAAACGGCTAGGATTTTTTTTAAAATGTATGGTTCAAGTTATTGTTTTAAAAGCACTCTATGTAAACAACAACCAATATATTTTTATTTTAAAAGAATTATATTGTAACTGCCAATTTTATACAAATTGAAATATACACGTAAACTTGTTTTGTTTTAGATTTTTATATATCACTTTATCCAATTACATAATTTTTTTGTTTCAGGTGAGTCATTTGGCGTTTAATTTTTTTGTAAGTACGAATTTAACTTAATTATAACAATTTATGAATGTGCGATAAATACAAAACCATTCTCAATATGACATACATATTTTATTGTTTTAATTTGTGTTAGTCTCCTTTTTGAAAGCGAGACTACTTACAGTACCAGGCAATTGAATTGCAGTAAAATGTTGCTATTATTTTGAAATATTGGAATTTTTTGTATTTATTTCTGCGGGGGATATTGATTAGCTGGTAAAAATCACTCGCCTTCGGTACTAGTACAAGTGAGGTCGGACACACACAGGCATTTAAGTTAAATGCTTTCTGCATTTATTTTTGTAGTTTAAACTATACAAACTACTTAATACCTACAGTTGCGTACAAAATAATAGGAATATGATTCATCCGAACAAAATTAGGTATTAAAATATAAATACATTATATTTACTATCAGGGTAAATCAAAATCAAGTATCTATGTAGTGGACAAAAAAGAACAGTATAATGATTGAAAACATACAAAAATAGAAAAGGATTTAAAAGCCCTATTTATTTGTTCGGCCTTTTCTGGTTATTTTTCAAAAACATGGGATAAACTGTCATTTTGAACGGTTTCTAAAAATGTTTGCTTTATTGTTGAAACAACTTCAAAGAGATTTTTTTATAAGGGTAAAGTTTAGAAATTGAACTAGGCGCTTCAGGTGCTCAATTGATGATATTTGCAATCCCAAACTCTTTGGCTGGTTGTGCACAAAGATTCAATGTAGAGGCAATACTTCCTCAGCATAGGGTAGCATAAAATTTTGTAAAATATTTAAATACTGCCCTGATCGATTATTTTTTTTAGTCCAGTGGATTGATTGGTCCTGCGTCATAGTACAAAAAGCAATCGTAATCGATGCTGCGCCGTATTTGATAGTTTTCGTGATATTCTTAAGGCAATATGCTGCATTAGAATGTCTTCTGACGTACAGTTAACGCCCTCTTTTTCTCTTACCTGATCACAATATATTTCGCCAATTGTTAATGATCTTGAGCAAACTTTAAACTATTCTTAATGTGTCATTTTGTTAGGAAAAGCACTATCTATGGACTTCTAGCATAACATTGTGCGTTTAATAAACGACTTTTAACAGTAGATGAATTCACATAGTTGGTACTTTTTTGTTTGGATTGATGAAACAAATCGATTAGTTCATGTCAATTGTAAAGAGTTACTTTGAAATACTTTCCGAAAATTAAGTAGGTGACTTATGCACGTCCAAAGCACCCAACAGAGCCATTTTTGGAAATAAAAATGTAGACCATCATTTTGAGAATCGCTGTCATGCTAATTTCTTTAAGAGGAAATAATTCTGATTATATTTTTATGAGACCATAACATGTATATTGAATTACAGGTAATAATAATTTTATAAACGTAAAACGTAACTAATACTTTTTGGTTAGGTATTATTACAATAATTTAAACTAAAATTACTATTCTGAAAAAACAGTCAGGGCCGGACTGGTACACGGAAGTACGGAAAATTTTCCGGTGAGCCCCTGACCATGTACTGTACATACATATATAACTGTATAGAATTAAATACAATATTATTATTTATTAAAATTAAAGAAGTACACCACAATAAAACATTATTTTAAAAGTTAAAACCTGTATCGATTACTCTAAGAAAAATCTCAATAGGCCATAGTATCGTCAGTCTAGCGCCGAACAAAGTCATTATTTGGATTTAAACAACAGTTATGAAACTACAAAACGGAGTACAAACATATTTAAAATACTTGCTTTTTTTCAAATTTACGATAAACAGTAACCAATTTACTTGAAATATTGTAGGTCAATGACATAAGTAACCATAACGACTTTGCAACTGAGTCTTAGTGTACACGACCTTACAATCAGTCAAACAAATTGTAATTCGAGAGGTTCTAAAGCGGCTTTATTAGATTATTCAACATCCTATTTTGTCTAAACTAAAGAGATCTAAATTTGTTCTTCATTTCTTGTGAATACGTGAGGGACAGAGGTGTGTGGCATCATTTTCTAAAACCATTTCAAAACAACCCTGAATATTGATCTTCTCTTAGGATGATTGTTTGTTTTCTTCCACATGTTTCTGTCATCATTTTCCACTTTAAAAAATTAGATATCACTTGTTCTAAACGCCATTCGTTTTATTCAATAAATTTATGATTTTCTTTCATTTAGTGATTTTTTCGCCGCGTAGGGTAACAAAACAAACACTTATTATCACTAAAATACTATTATTTTACAGATATTCATTTCTTACGTTTTAAATAAATCAGTAAATCGTCGGATTTTAAAAAACATTGTCATTCACCAGCTATTAACTGGAAGATGTCTCCTCTATATATTAATTGCAAAATTTGTTACTGTAGTAGCACTGGTATTATTTTTCACACAGCTGTACACAATTATTTTCATACTAAGCGGTAAAAAGGATTTATGTTGTCAAATTAGTCATATGATTATAATTTTTTGTACATTTATCGGCTGTGTTGATTGTCACGTTCTGATATATTTGCCAAACCGTTGTGACTGTCATAGTAACACCATCATAACAAGCACGTTATGGTTCGTAACACTACTAGTACGGTTATCAAACGAAGTAAAGGTTGGATATCAAATTTTTGTAATTGGTTGATCATTGTCGTTAGCGCAAAAAATGGCGTGCAACACATGATTGTTAAGTGCCTTAGTACAACAGGTCTCGAAAATTAGCAAAATTCAATCCTTCGGGTCTCGTTTTTCTAATTTTTTCTCGACCATTTATAAGGCACTTACCGAACTTGTATTGTAATACACTATAATATTGTTTTTTATATAGATACATAATGTGCAATATGCTGCGTAATATTCTGTGTTATTAAACTGTACCGAATGTTTAGATTGTCGTTAACTAATCAGAAGACAATTGATCCCATTTTGATTTCAATGGGTTAGGTTACGATTTCGTATGAATGTAAGTCAATATGCTGTATTTATGCTGCATTTTATTTGACTGTTTATTGTTTAATGTATATTGCCTTAGGTAAGTTTTAGCAAAATGTAATTCCCTTTCATAACCATCTAGCTAAAACTTGATGAGTATCTCGTCGGTGCATCCAACGATTCTATCTGTCTTGAAGTTTATTGTAGGTAATTTCATAAAAGTTCGTTACATAAGTTATTTCTTCGGTTTGACAATTAATTCTTTGATCAGGAGGTACCGTACTTTCTTTATTTACTGATTTAAAGACAATAGGTTGTATTATATTGTCCTCACTGAAAAAGTCAGGTTCTTGTTTTGAACTTGTTTCTATCGAGTATTTTATTAACACACCATTTTTTATTACTTACTTCTTGCACAGAGCGTCTACAATAAATGAAAATATAAAACTGTGAAGTTTTATAACCCCCAGAATAAAATTGCCTGACTTTTCAGAAATGTGTAGTTTTCGATTTTTAAACTAAAAAATTTACATGGCATAATTTGATCTACCACAATCCTATCTACTCAATAAATACAACTATGAATCGAGAAATAGTAAAATCTATGGTACTATCTACTGTTATTATGCTAACACGTATTTACATAAAATACGTGTTGGTGGACATTGCTTCATTCCCTTCGTTTCACTTAAAATAACTATACTAACTTTTAACTATTTGAAATTGATCATAAATTTCGTCATTTGGATTGTGCAAAGGTCAAGCAGATCGTGCAGTATTAAAATTGGTTGCAAAAGCCCCGCTAGAAATCTTGTCCTGGGTCTCTCTAGAATTTAAAATGGCACTCGTCATTACAATTTAAATTTTAAAAATATCCATTAATCCTTTATAGTATTGTTAAATTATGCAAATTACAATATGCATAGGTTAGATGTTCAACATTGGGTCGCAAATAATCATTTTTTTCAATTAAATTGACGTTTAACTCGTAAAAATCTAAAGGGTGGAATACTTCTTCTTATATAAACTGTCCACAAAATCACGATAGGGTTGAAAAGCATCTGACGTTGACGTTTTATTAATGACTAATGGAGCACCGAGAGGCTTGCTCTCATATCTCCCTGTGATTGTTTGCCTTTGAGGTTTTGTTTGGTGCTGCATTTAGCAGTGCCCGTCTTGGGGGCTTATTGCTTATGGCTGTGCTC
>JAHWXV011056241.1:0-10323 GCA_024586415.1 Phrixothrix hirtus | reverse complement strand
ACCAATACCTTTTCCGGGAAAGGTATTGGTAGAACCTCAACTCGCCAACCATGTATCGTCGTTCAGGCTTACGTAAAAGTCAAAGCAACTTTAAGTAATTTTATTAAATTGTTTGTGACTCTTGCATTTCTTTTATTATGAATACTTCCACATAAAAAGCTCTCAAATGGTTTTACTTAAGAGCCGTTCTAAACATTACTTTAACTTCATACATATTTACAAGTTATTTATTGTTTTGTATAGAAACCAAATCAAACTGTAGCTGAGCTGCAGATAAAGACTATTTTTGGCAGTTGCTAACTATTTTATAACTTTTCTTTGTGTTTTCATCTAAATTTAGATTCTATTGTTTCAGTTTAGCGTTAACCAATCACATTCCAGCTTTAGTTCGTTACGGTTTATTTTTCACGGTAAAACTTGCACTTTGGTATGTGACAATTTATAACTTTAGATATTGACCGTTATATTAATAGTCGATACTCAAGTGAGTTTCTTACTCAAAACGAGTTTTAAGATCGGATATTATTTAATAGTCGTTACTTGAGTATATAATCAAGTAGTAGATATAAGTACGTTTCATGTGAACGCTACTCAGATAATGAAAGTTTTACATGTATTAATAAACCCTTCTTGAGTTTGTAAAGCATATTTAGTTGAGTAAAAAGTGAATTTTATGTAATGATAGCTTAGACGTCGCTTGAGTAGTGGATTTGTTTACAAATTGTGGTTAAGTTTATGTGTTCTTTTTATCTCGCAAGTATATACACACATTTTATTTACCGCTATCACTAAAACCTCTAGGTTTAATATATTACCTACTTATTTAATTAATGTAAGCGTATGTTTTTATGTACGGTATTTGTTTGAGTTAAAATTGAAATTACTACCTATAAGAAATATGAAAGATTATAATTTAATTCCTGAAATGGAGGAAGAAATTAACATAAGTAATGATTTTGAAGTTTATGATGCCTTCGATGATAATTTTATTGAAATATATAGAGAACGGTTATCTAAACGATAAGTGAGAGATGCAAAAAACCCTTTCGAGTGGTGGAGACATGAAGAATTTGGTCTTCCACTGATGTTTTAACCAAAAGTTAATAGAAAACTCTAGCAAAATTGTACCTGGATTTGATCTACCAAGAAAAATTTGGTGTAAATTAAATCTGATCAGAATAGGTCGTGCCTGGGTTAATTCTATGTTATAGCGCTGAAATGCAGTACCTAGTCAAGAATGTGATTACAAAAAAGGAATTGTAATAGTAGATCATATTGTAAATGATTGCCCTTTTACTAAGTTTGATTATGGATTTCTTGATATCCATAGCCGTATACCAGAATCCATTAACTGGTTACATAATTTAAGAGAAATGGGTATTAAATTGATCTAATGTATATAATAGTGAATGAAAAACATCTTCGTTAGAGGATGCCTTTGAGCATTTCCTGCAATGTTTGTAATCTTTGTTCCGAAACCCCGTGTATTTTAATAAATGGCCCAGAGGGAATAGTGCATAATGGTCAATTATGAATTATGTAATTCATGCACAAAGGACGTAATATACTACAAGTTATTACTAATTAATTAAGTAATCTATTTGTATTCATCGCCATGCTAGATGATATTACCTGAAATACAATATAAAACCGCTTTGTAAACTTTTCATCCGCTCCAATAATATCAAGTAATCCTAGAAACTTCGAAAAAATTTCCTGTCTGTATTTCTATCCTTAGTGCTATCACTAACCTAACGAGGTTTATCGTTATTTTGATCCGTTTCTTCTTGGAAAGGTCTCTTTGCGTACTTTTTCATTTATTCTTTGCCCTTTTTAGTTTCGCTAGATATTACGGACTACTTCTGAATTGACAAGTTATATAAGGGCGGTCTAATAAATAGCCGGTGTGAACATGAAAGTACAACGTTTTCTTCAAAATTTCATTTTATTTCTCGACAAAGTCTCCTTTTAGCTCGATATACCTGGTTCAACGTCTTTCCAATTTCATTAGACCGTCATTGTAGTACGATTTATCTAGTCCTCGAAAATATGCATCAGTTTTCCGTTCAACTTTCTCATTTGATTTGAATCTCCTTCCAACAAGCCTTTTTTGGGTTTGGGAATAGGAAGTAGTCACAGGGAGGTAGATCAGGAGAACATGTTGGATGAAGAATCAATTTATAACGTAGTTCATCCAATTTTTGTTGATTTTTCCATGATGTGTGAGCTGGTGCGTTGTCATGATGAAAAAGTACTTTATTTTTTGCTAAATGTGGTCGCTTTTTCTTTATTTCAACGTGAAATCGGTCCAATAATGCCACATAATAACCTTTTATGATTGTGTTTTACGTTTTAAGATAATCGATGAGTAATACACCTTTTGCATCTCAAAAAACAGTTGCCAAAACATTTCCAGATAATGCAACCACTTTTGCTTTCCTCGGTGCACTTGAACTAGCTTCAACGCATTCTTTTAATTGTTGTTTTGTTTTAGATGTGTAGTGGTGGATCCATGTTTCATCTACACTTACGAATCTATTGCTTCGAAGTGACCACACGATTTCGTTTTTGTTCGATTGTCAACAAATACGGCACCCATCCTGCTGACAGCTTTTTCATATGTAAATGTTCATGATAAATGTTACCCAGATGTTCTTTAGAGTAAATAAATAAATAAAGGAAATAAATGTTTACCATGCCAGCTATCTCACGCACTTTCACTGGTAGATCTTCCAAAACGATATCATGAATTTTATCGATCATTTCTTTGGTGGTCACTTCGATTGGTCGACCTGAACGATGTTCATCAATTATGCTTGGGCGACCACGTTTAAATTCTGCAAACCAATAAATCACAATTGAGTTCGCTGGAATAGATGTGGCATAATATTTACCAAGCTTTCCGTTTGTTTCTTTCGCGGTTTTTCCACCCAAAAAATAATGCTTAATCAATGCCCTAAATTCATTTTTATCCATCATTTTAACATATACACAAATAATAGTAAGGCCACTGCTGGTTCGAATATAATATAGTGATAATAAATAAAATGTGAAGTAGAACGATTAAAAGAAATAAGTATATTCAGGGAGAACACACACTAAAAGGAAAATTAAACAAACCATTGATAATGAAAATAAAACTAAGCTAAACTAGAACTTAACTAACCTAGATGTCACTCAGTCCTCTGTCCATACCTAATTACTAAATAGTACTCAAAGTTCTATGTCACTCCCGGATCGACACTAGTATCGGCTCTATTTCAATGTTTCTTTGCGGTAGGCTGTGGCACGGAGCGAGCGAAGCTGGGACGTGTTCGGCGGCCTGCGAGGGAACTGCGTTGAAGATCGGCTCTTGGATTGCAATATTTGGCGCGTATTGGCTTCCTGGTGACTCGGCGACTGCTACACTACTTCACAAGTAGATCAACACTCACTACATAACGGAGCTTGTCGACTAAAATGACTAACCGAACTGGAGGAGCTGAAGGAACTGAACTGCTGCGGCGACGATCCGTCTTATATAGCGTTTGCCTCTTTGTACTGAATGGCGGATGCGTTGGCCAATCGGAATTAAGGTGGTCACCGAGAAGAACGTGGCATAAGATTCATTTTCTTTGCAGGTAGATGGCAATTCTTAAATGTATTGGTTATGCTTAAAGTCCACATTTTTACACAAATTTAACATTTTTATGTTTTCTGTTTTATTAGAAGAAATCGAGTTTGATATAGAAGGCCTTCTATGTTTTCGAGTAGGTGTAGAAGATTTGTGTACAGAATTGGTACTTACATCGTCTAAATTTAAGATGAATTCGGTCTCTAACTACTGCGCGTTATGTAATAGTTTTCTTTGAACACTTGCCATTAATTTTGTGGAATTTTCCACATCAAGGCTAAAAAGATTTCCCATCTACATTTAAATAGCTGAAATGTAGTCTCTGTTGTCGATCATTACGGCACATATATCGTGTTTGGTGCATTTAAACTCAGTCATTGTAGAAAAACGATATTTGTAACTATAGCCCTTATTTCTCTTGCGTTACAACTTCAGATCTTCTAATAGGTATCTTATCTAACTTGTAATATTCACAAAACCACAAGTGGATACACGTAACGAATTATTCATATAAATTTCAATTGCTTTTGTTTAAAATGATTGTGACATTGTATTTGTTTGTCTTGCAACATAAGGTATTTCCTGAAAACAGTAAACAAAAAGGACCGTAGATAGTGATATCTACAATTTATTAGTATTGTGGTGAAGAGTTTACTAACCAACTCACATATGGGCATATATTTTCGTAACCACTGGTAACCCTCATTAAACAACCTTTTCATCACATGTTATAAAAGTAACACAGTTATACATTTATCAATTTTTTCTTAATTGTTATAGAACTATCATTTTGCTTGTGCTCAATAGAAGCCAGTTAAAATGAAGTACTTTGATTTCTATAAAAAAAATCGTAAGCACCTGTATGAATTCTATTATTATTCTAAACTTTAATCGAATTGCTATAAAATTTAAAATTACTGAAATCGATACGTCGGTTAACAGTGAAAACGTTAATCGAACCTTAAAAGAAGCCATAAAATGTATATACCATTAAAAAAACCTTCTAGTAGTTTGTACAAAGTCTAATTATAGATTAATTATTATCGTACAGCAAATCTGAAAATCTAAGCTTTCAACAACACAATGACATGTTTTTAGTTTGTAATTAACCGATGCGGCTAGGCTCATTTTAAGGCGATGATGTCAACACTATAGAACTTATAAAGTGGCACGCCTACCTAAGTAGAAGAGTGAATCAAAGCTACATAAAAATGAGATAAATTTATATGCGATGATATCGAAAGGCGAAGATAAAATGATCAAAACTTTAGAGGACGCCACTTTACCTGGCGATGAACAATAGATAATTGTGCGAAAGTTTAGGGAGGTTGTAAAAGTTTGAAATCACTCCGTACTGGATTACATGGGAAAAGATCATTCCAATACACCACTGGTTATAAAATTAATCACTGAATTTTGGGATTACAAAATGTCTTACTTGGTAGCTGCGATGAATGTAACTTAATATAAACGTTCATAAATAAAACAGATAAATAAAATAAATGTCGGTATAATGCAATAATTATGCAGAAAATAAAGTACCAAAACTGTGATTCATATAAAATAAAAATTAATTCGATCGTGGATTCAGCGACTTGAAATTGACTACTAATTTACATAAATATAAAATTACAAAGGATAATTGCAACAATTAGATAAGATATATGCGCTAATCAAACTCGTTCATAATTTATGAAATATTGGACATCCTTATTACTTGTGCTATAAAATACATACATCAATTGTTTTACCGTTTAGTGAATAAAATTAAATATTAACATACTTTAAAATAACTTCTCTGTAAAATTTAGCCATTCAAACATTTACGTTGTTCATTTGGCTTAGGAATATAATTAAATTTTCATTAAAAATTAGATAAGTCGATTAATAATTCAAACAGTTCGAAGCAAAGGTGAAACGACCAGAAGTAGCTTAGATAGATTGTTGACTGGCGTAAAATTAGGTATTTCGGTTGATGCAAACAGTTCCCGTAATTTGGATTTCTTACGGTACGTATCGGATGTAGTCAGGCTCTAAACTTAAAGATAACCTTCTGTCGGTATAATACTTGAATCATATGATCTACTATGGGACAATTCGATAAAACACTTTGATTTAGAATAAAACAACGATAAAATAAGGACTGCCTAATTTACATACTGATTTACTATTTCGTGTTGACAATTATAATTAATCTGCTGTTTAGATTTAACATATATTTTTACAACCAAATCTAAAATAAGACATTTCGTTTACCTCAATTTTAATTTCAGTTTGCGTGAAAAAACGGATTACGACGTTAGAAAATGCTATCAACTGCTTGCAGGCAAACAAAGACAGTAGTATTAAAAATTGTCTAAAATAACGACAAACCGATGGTCAGTAGTGTCGAGACGTACATGTGACCATCTTCGACTAGAATTATCTTATCACAGTGACTTTTTGTGTATGATAGCATACATGCTAAACTAATTAAATACATTTCATTTAAGATATAGCGGTTCTTATTAACGTAAAATGATCAGCAATGTTTTAAAATATTTTTGGAATATTCAGTTCAATAACAAATGAATACGTAACAGTTTCGAATTTTAATTGAACTTAAATAGTAATAGGATATTAACTTTAAAAGACATTATTTTCAAATAATTATTATTAAAAACTAATCATATTTACAGGCCCCCTTACAAGTCGTTCTATAAAATTGTGAAAGAATACATTAAAAAGTCCGTCACGCGAGTAAGTCTGCATAATTTGTGTGCCTGGTTACATTATTAAAATTTAATTACCACTTAATTTTTTTTTCGTTTTTATTTTGTTCATATGAAGAGCGGTTGCAAAAACAATTTAGAAGATATCGGTGTTTTTCTTTGGCAAATTTGTTCAATTTTCTCTGATTTTTCCATTAAACTGGTCCAACAACTATAAATAATACTCTCTTGTTATTGTTATACATTTTTGAGCGTAGTTAATAAAAAGTGCTCCATCAGCATCTCAAAAGCACTTGCCATTGCTTTACCAGCCCATGACAGACCTTTTGCCTCGTACAATGTACTTGAACTACTTCAACCAATTGTTTCGGTTGATTTTTGACTTCTGGATTAAGTCTTTATGTGAATTTCATCCCACTGTACTAATCAATATGTTAAAATCCCTCACAATCGTACGCAGCTTTACTAGATGATCTGCCAATATAGCAATGTGCACTTTTGCTATCATTTCTGATATATGGGCCTCCGTTGTCCTGCCATCCGCTCACCTTCGCCAAGCTTGTACAGTAGCAATGAAAATCATTAAACCACTTGGGAATTATTTCAGTTGATGGGGTAGGGTCCAGATAATATTGTCGAGCTTTTGTTTTGTCTCTGTTATTGATTTTCTACCCAGAAAATGATGTTTAATGAAAACGTGGGAAGTACTTCTTTCCATTCTAATGAAATTAATTCAAGTTATTTACTTTAAAAGGCTACCATACACAAACCAATCTGCAAATGTTCTTAAAAACTAGCACTACGCCATCTGAAGAAATGTATTTTAATTAAATAATATTAATTGTAGTGTGATGTTCCATGTCTTGCATTTTTACAAGACTCATTGAACTGGCTTCGTACATAGAAAATGTTCAGATAAGCATTTTTGTTTATGCCATTATATTGGCATTGGCCTATCGAATCGTATGAGAAAATTCAGCACTCCATGAAAACGTTTTATTTACCTACTATACAAACAAATACTTTGAAATAACATACAGTATTATTATAGTTGACTTATGCGGTAGTAAATTAGATAATGAAAAATTGGGATTATTTATAACTAATTATAAGTGAAAAGGTCTTCATCCAAACTAATTTAATTATAGCTTTCACAATTTCAGGAATCAAAATAATTATAGTAAACAACAGTTTACTTACCATAAAGAACAAACTTAATTAATGTTGTTACAAATGGAACCTAAACAACAAAAACTTAATTAATCCAGTGTTAGATCCTCGTAATTAACATTTATAAAAGTTACGCAGTTCTCACATTAAAAAATTGAAATAAGCTATCTAGTTCAAATTTCGGAAATGTTACTGAAGTAGAAATTACCTAAAAGCATTTCTAAGTTAAAAAAGAAGTTCACAGACGATAAAATAAATATATAGCAAAGTTTAAATTGCGCTCCGTTATCAAAAAGCGCGTGTTTGGATATATAATCGATAGTGTAAAATAAAATAAAAATCGAAAGAATAAATTCAAATTGTATATTTAACGCGGAGAGGTTTTACAGCATTAAATCCATAAAGCAAGGAGTCTTCCGAAAATTATAGGCTCATATGCTTTATTAACTAAAACTGTAAAACTCGAAAAACTGTACGAAAAGGACGCACATATCTAACGGAATTACAACGGTTTTCCAACAAGGCACGCAATCAGCAGTTTGAAATTTTAGATCATTTGATTGGTCAATGTAACAGCAGAAAGAGAACTTAAAAAGTTATAAAAGCATAACGTTACAAGAAAAATTATCTTACTTTTGTTGAACATGCGGTGATGAATTAAACAACTAGTGACAGCCTCGCAAGTAAATCATTTTGCTGGTAAATATTTAAATTCCGAATAAAGCACTGCACGCAGAACTTATCCAAGTATTTTAAAATTAGAATACCTCTAATTGATAACACATAGCAAATTAAAGTGTACGGATTCACCGTCAAGAAATTTATAGAATTCAATATAATTTTATAAAACGGGAGTTACGGGAAGAATCGTGCATCTCACAAGAAGTAAAACTTGAACAGTAACCATCCAGAGCATAAATTCGGATGGAAATCAAATCATAAAAATTCAACTCTGTCTTTAAAGGAAATAAACAAAAAGAAGATATATCCACCAATCAAATGATAACATCTAAATCAAATCCTACTGCTTAAGTGAAAACCTTTGGAGTTTTAAAATTAACTTTTTTTAAACGAAGCTTTTAACAACATTTAATTTAATGTAAAAATATTGTAAAACTTAAATTTTAAATAATTTTTACACCGGCAGTTAGATCCTTCTAGCAAGGTTCATACAAATGCTTAAATTTGGGCACAATAAAGATATAAAAGGATCTATCCCAACATAACGGTATTTGTAATAAATTTTATTTTTCAATGTACATGTAAGAATTATAGTTGGATTTTTATATATATTTGTTTAAATTTGAAACTTAATAAATGTATTGAACTCATTATACTTGTTACTTATCAGGTATATGGTTGTCATAAATAAAATTTTAAAAGTAAATATTATAAGGAAAGTATAAACAGATTACCTCCAGGTAATACTTAGCGGTACAGTACATCCATTGTCCAATAATAAAGCTGGAAAAACAGTTTGGTTACCTGCAAATTCTAAAACCTAATCATTGCGCAATTTTAACAACTAATTTATTATAAATTGCTCACACTTCTAGCCCAGGTAACTGACATCAGATAAATATTATGGAGATGGTTAAAATTTAAATAATAAATGCTTTCTATAATAGTCGGTAAGTACTTTTAGTATGTAATTGCTGTATTTTATCAATTTTATCAATTGTTTTTAATTCTAAAGATTGACAAAGTTTGGTTTATACCAACATTCGTTTTAATTGTATTAATTAATACATCAGCTTCATTGTTGTTTTATTCTCAAAGACCAATGACGCAAGGATTCCCAATATTAATTGTCGATCAGAAAATTTTACACGTCCTTCAAATAGAACAGATTTCTAGCTTATTTATGCTTATTATATTCAATGCGTATTTCGTGAAATAAAGATACAGTAATGAATGTATTTTAGCATTTTATTAATAAATCCGGTGCACAAACTAAGAAAATAAAGATATGGGTCTTCTAATATTTTGTCTATTGATTCCCGTCGCACTGGTAACTATTAAAGGATTTATGGAGGCGAAACTTGAAACTATGAAATCTCAATGTCGTATATGATTTTAACAAAATATTGAGTAATTTTCCAAAAAATAACGTACTCTAAAATGGCAATGCATCTTATAAAAATATGATGATAGGTACTTATGAAATTAAATCAAGTTTTTAATATCCTTTAGAGAAGCGTTTAATTGGCCGCTTTACTTGAATTTAGTGGAAGATTCAGTAAACTGATTGAGAAACTGTTAAAACAACTTCACCGTAACAACCCCCGTTAAGTTTTTCAATTTTTTAAATCTAAATAGTTAAATCAGGGCATTTATAGCATTAATTCCTCCATTTATTAAATTTCTGCTACCTATATTGCTCTTAAGTGTAGAAAACACCAGTTTAGGTATGCGCATTCTGTATCTAGGGTTTTCGTTAAATACGGCTACTTTACTAAGGTTTCAAATTTATGGAAATGACTATTATTTCATGCAGACATAATACATATATGTGTCATAAAACAAATAACTATGGAAATTCATAATTCTGTAGTCTATCGAGATGGGTCTAGTTAAAGTTTCTTAATTAAAGGTAACAGAAGTTCTCGAAGAGTTTCTGTTGGTATAAATAGAAACAGACAACTAAATAAATAGAAATATGGATTCTTCTCGAACAATGAACTCGTATCAATGTGACGTTTGACACGTGGAGGCAAGGGAAATTTCCAGTTTCCATAGTCTCAACTACAAAAAATAAACAAAACGGGCAAACAGATTACAAATATAGACAGAAATATATATATATATATATATATATATATATATATA
>JAHWXV011055524.1:0-11435 GCA_024586415.1 Phrixothrix hirtus | reverse complement strand
AATTAGGTTTATTAATTGACCTCGACCTTCATTCCTGGAATATTAATATAAGAAAAATAATTATTTGCTAACGTATACTCACAGAAACATTCAAAACGAATTTTTAAATATCTACATACAGGGCGTACTAAATGTTCTTACTAAAATTAATGCAAAATAGTTCAAAGATAAAGGTGAGACCGTGACAGAGTTCTTGATATTCTTCCAGCTTATCTTTAAGTTTTTGCATTTTTGCTTCTTTGGATAAGGCTTCATTTGCTGGTTCCGTTTTATCGATGAATGACAATACCGATAGTTTTAAAATTTCCTTCTTCTTTCCGAATTCCTGATTGAATTCTTTATTGTATTCCATAGTTATTATTGTACCCAACCCACCCACACAAGTACAAGGGGCCTAAGGTACAATAATATGTGCTTGTAAACTACTAGTAATTATGTGCAACAGACCTTACTGCAACATCCATCTGCTACCCTCGTACACACTAGCATTTTATTCTTGAACGAACTTAACCCTACTTTCAGCACGTTTGCCTTCTACGCTCTCTCAAGCATGACTGAGCAGGGCAAGCAATTTGAAGAGTAACAACTGCTTTAGTTAATAAACGTTCATCAGGTTTCTATGCTCCTATCCTATTCGCTGATATTATCAGTTCTGTATATTTGAGTATCTCGTGTACGTAGAATTGTGAGTGAAATTTTACACTTCCAATGTTTTGGAAATATTTTATACGGGGTGTCCCAAAAATAAGTTACGCTGCGCAAACTAGGACACCTTATGACCTGTAGAGCACAATTTTCTTTTAATTTTTTTTCAAAAACGATTTATAGATTTTGAAAATTTAAATAATGTAATTTTACTCTAAATACAATCCTGTCTACGAAATTAAAGAAATTATGAATGGAATGATAGTAAAAGCTGCTACGACAATTTAATATACTTATAAAAACACCTAATATCTGCTTAGGACGTGCTTGTAATAAGTTGGCATGTAAAAGTTCTTTGCTGCTGTTTACTTCTTTGAAATAACAAAACAATTTTAACTCAGCTGCTACACTTTAATATTTAATTTTTAAACGTATTGTTTGCTTGCTACCAAATTTGTTTATTAAAAACACAAGATTCTAAATTGTTTTATCTTAAATGTCAAACATGAAATTAAGACAATCATCTTTTAGAATTTGTAACGTATACAATGGAAATATTCTAAAACAAAATAAACGATTCTTTCTACGCGGATTAGTAAATTACTAGTGTAAACAAAAGGAATAACTGAGAAATACATTCTTTATTTATTTAGGTTTGCAAAAATAATTTTTAAATTTTTCGTTTACCTGTTAGATTCGTGTACCGGTGATAGAGATACTGTTCTAAGATTTGTCAGGTAAAGTAAGGTAAAATCTTTTTAACTTTATCTTCTGGATTAAATATTTTTAGAAACAAACATATGTTCCATAATTCAAGAAATATCTATGAGTAATACACATCAAGGGTATCGATATTATTATCCAGCACAGCGCGCACGCCAAGTTTGGACTTAATACTATAATTGTTAATATTTATAAAACCATACAAAATTTGGTATACAAGGTATCTACAATTTGGTGTCCCAAAAATTAAGTGACACCGCCCAATTTTTGCGATGTCATTTAATTTTTGGGTTATCCTGTATAAGCAATCGTAAATTTCTAGACCAAACATTGTAATTAGTGTTAGGTTAAGTCAAAACAGGCAAAATACATTAAGTTTACGCTATGTTTGTGAATGTTTGACGATGCTGTTAAAGTATTATTTATTTCAATTCTCTAATTTATTTACAGTTTACAACTAATTACTATTTAACACGTAGATATACATTTATTTCTGGCATTTATTTTAAAAAAGAATTTATCTTTCTACAATTCTGTTCTAAGCATGTCCTTCGCCTATTTATATTTAAACTATAAATTCTAGAATATAAAGGAACAGTAGGTAAAGATTATTAAATTGAGCTGGCAATTTGATAGCAAGGCTCATCACGGGAATATACTGGGTGACATGTAACACACGTTATTGTTAATTTGTAAAAGTAGCCCGTATAACATAAAGAACGCAATCAAAAAAACTGATACAGTTTCGCACGTTTTCATGTTAATTAAAAATAAATTGGAACGACAGTTTAAAGACTACTAGATTCGCGGAGTGCTTGAGATAATTGTAATTAAAATAATTAATTATATAATAGCTAGTAATCATAAATGTTTATATTCAGTAGGTCATCTAACTAATGATTAGATGAACTATAAATCTCGCATTTATATAAAATAATGTAATTTTATATATGAAGAAGGATTGTACAATTATAAGCAATTATTTAATTCTATTGCAAAGGATTGCGCAATATCTCGCAATTTCAATTAATGCAAATTATCGCGAGGTTATGCAAAGAAAGGGAACTAGATTTGTATTAGCAGAACGAAAAAATAGTTTGCAAGAATAACTATAAATAAAGCCATTCTGGAGATCTAAAAATACTTCAATTTCAACTTTTGAATCGAAGACATTAACTACGCTTTCGTATTGTGGCATTCGAGAATACCTAAACATCCGCACCGAGGACGAGTGGTAATTTCGATGCGAAACCTTTGAAAAAGGTAGATTTACACACAAGCTGTTCCCGAAAGTGAGTATGAGTCCGCAGTAGCTGGGTATGTGCGAACGCAGCTTAAGACGGGACACGGTGCATTCCAGGTGCACATGTACGCTGCCTGCACCACACCGACGATCCAGGGCACCGCCTATCGCGAAGTTGCGTTGCTGTTGTCCAATCCTGCGGACATCTCCCAACGCTCTTGCAGTTTTTAGATTTGGATGCCACACTGTTGAGCCGTTCCTCCTGGAGGGGAAGGGGAAGCACAGTGGTCGCGACGTCAGTGAACCTTTGAAACCCGAAACTTGTGAAAAAAATTGTTGGTGTCTGTTAGTGTCTTAATATAGTCCAACCCGAACTCACATTTGTTATTGAAGTATATTTATAATTTTGTTTTATTTAGAATTTTGTTATCTCGCTGAATACCTTTTTAGTTTTACTTTGTTACACTAAGAATTACTGATTATTTACATTACTTGTCATACTTTTCCGTTATTGACATACTTAGAAAGATCTGGACCTAACTCGGTACTGCGCGGGAACTGACCCTATCTGCTGACCTATTGCAGTTCCCATGCAATACTTGCAGACAGAACTGTGAATGCAGCAACGTACACTACATTCGGAATGATCTGAATTCTTTTGCATGTAAGTCTTTAAAGAACTGTAACCAGACAAAAAAATTATAACATTATTAAATACATACCTGTAACAATGTTTTGCACTGTTACGCCCAATTTGGAATTTAATTGTGTAGCTTTTGTCGGAAACCTGCTTTGCATTTCGAATCTTGTAAAGATTTCCGCCTCCGTCGATGACGATCCGTTGCTAGAGCAACAGACGCCTTCATCAAAAGCGCTCATAACCTTCTGGTTGTTATGTTGCCTACATCTCGAATAACTGGAGTGTTATGATACCGTTCACCACCGTAAGCCGCATCGAAACGCATCGTGCCCGAATTGCTAGTATTGCAGGGACACGAATCGTTTCGCGCGCGCTTTGTATTAAGCTGCCCGTGCAGCGACAACTTATATCACTGCAGTGTCGTGGCAGCAAGAGCCTGGTTATCAGAATAACATGATTTCTAGGCCGTTTAAACCATTTGCGTGCTAATGTATGAAACATTAAATGCACTTCGATAACCATACGTGACTCGAAAAGCATCCCAGCTTCCTTCATGATGTCTAGAATTAATTACTGGTGAGATCGCACCTCATTACAAGATGCACTAAGTAATATTAAAGACAATAAATATAGTTCGTCATCCGTCCGTATTTAATATAATTATCAATTTGTTTATGACATGCTTATTGTCTACAGTATTCTAAAACCGAATATACTTATCGAAGTTCGCATTATAGAATGGAATTCTTTATTTGCCGACAATCGTCATTGTTCATCTGTAAATAGATTCTGCGTAATTGTTCTGTTCTATTATTATTTTGTACATACTAACTTATTTTAGAATTAGTCCCGTAAATAATCACGTTACAAATTATCAGAGTAATATATGATTTCGTAAGGTTTATTGGCTTGCTATCTACAAATATAATTCGTCAAGATACAAATAATATATTCTATGTTTAGCTGAATCCTGTCAAAGCCACTGATAAACCCGCCCGCACGACGATCTACCTGGACAAGCACAAATATAAATAATTTTCATCCTATAAAGGTAATTAAATAAATCGTAACGTCACAAATTATGTTACAGTATTTGTATAAAAAATTTACTTGCCAACTAACCTCTATTTCATTCAAAAAATATGCTCGAAGTTCTTCTTTATGACCTACGAGGAATTCTCTTTAGAAGAACAATGATGGTGATCTCATTAGCAGATGATTTCAAATTTCCTTGATAATTTGTTTATTCACACTTTCCAGAAAGGTCTAGGTTAATATTGAATGAGTTTACCTTGTCAAAAATTACGAACATTAAGATTTAGCATTTTCAAGTTGAAAATGCATTTTTATAGATTTGGAGGCAGGTACAACACATTCTTAATAATAGAAGAATGGCAGTTTAAGAAAGCGTAACGATATTATCCATATAGTTTTAGCAAAAACTCCCCAAAAAGTAGACTTAGATAATCAACAACCAAGTAAAATATGTGGCTATGACAAAGAATAAAGATAGTAGTGATAAAAGTATTAGAATAGGATAAGCAGATACGAGATTTACGGGGAACTTCCAGAAAGTAAAGAACGTTTGCGCGCCGATCCCCCATCACCGCGATTGAATGTGTGCCAGGTAGCTCGGGCTCCACCTTAGTATGAGGCGAGTTTCGTTGAGGTGAGGCCACGCTTGTGTGTTTTGTGATCATTCAAAATGTCTATGCCAATAGAAAATCCCGCCAAATGTGAAGTGCGTAGTGTCATTTGCTTTCTGAATGCACAAAATGTTCGGGCTATCGAAATCCATGGGCAAATTAAGCAAGTTTATGGTGAAAATGTAATAAACGAGTCTTCAGTGAGGAAATGCTCGACCCCACATCAGTACGCAAACACAGGAAGAACTTCAAAAACTTAGGTGGGAAAACTTCGGATATCTTCCTGATAGCCTTGACCTGGCACCAAGTGATTTCTATTTGATTCTGAAATTGAAGGAGTTTTTAGGCGGAAAACGACGAAGACCTCAAAGAAGCAGTAACATCATAGCTCCGATCTTTCTCAGTTGAAGAATACAACAACTGTATCGAAAAACTGGTGTAACGGTTCAAAGCATAGTCTTTGGGTCACGGGAACAGTAAAACTAATTTATATTTTTGTTTCTGGGATTACTCGTCGGAGTGGGTAGGTCCAATTCGGTCAGATAGAAGGCGCCAATTGCGATTAGTTCTCCAAGATTTGTGAAATATTTTCTGCGGATGAATATCTTGTACTCTGGTTTGAGGTTTCCGTAGATTTGTTCCAACTTTAGTTCTCGATTATATTGACCATGACTATGTATAAGAGTTTGGATCGCGGTTATATATATTTTTATAGATTCATCGGTGCCTTGTGTTCTGGTTCTGATTTCTTCTTCAATCTTAAATAAATATCTTGGAGGTAGATAATAGGTTCTGAACGATTTGATGAAGTCATTGCAGTCGGTCCAATCATCGTTGTTGTTTCGGTACGACAATAATGTATTTGCTTTGAGCAGTTCCGCTAGTGCGGCATGAAGCTTTTTGAATGTGATAACAATTTTCAATTCATCGAGTCTTCCTGGAAAGGAAATTGTGTCGGTATTTCCATCAAATTTGTTATTCCATTTGCGGATCGTGTTGCAGACAGTCATTTATCGTTGAGTACTGGGTTGATCTGCGGATTCGGATTCTTCATCTGTTGATTGGTTATGTTCTTCGGTTTCCGGATTCATCTCGGTTTCGTGCGATGGACGGTGTGCTCTTATATATGTTGATAGTCTTTTTCTAAGTTCGTTAACGGTGCCTGGATCGCTCAAGTTTCTTCTTCGGAGCTCGGTTTTTAATTCAGCTTCTCTAAGGATATAAATCCAGGATGTCTTCCCTTGCTCCTTCGGTTGTGACATTTCGCGATGTAACCTGTAACGAATACTTAATGTATTTCTTGTACTTACGGCTGATTAATCTTTTCCGGTGCTTCGGGTGCTGTTTTTATTTTCCTATTAAATTTCTTCGGCGGGTAAATTATTTAAGGGTTGTTCGGTATGCTCACTGCTTTAGGCGCCATTTTTATATTTTTAGGCGTTAGAAACTGGCGGTTTGGCTATGTCGGTATTTATAACTGGCTAATCGTGTTTACACTGCTACACCACCTTGAGCGCCATTTTTACTTCCCCCTGTAACGATTCAAAGCGTAGTCTTTGGGTCACGGAATCAATAAAACTAATTTACATTTTTGCTTCCGGCATTACTCGTTGCATTGGGTAGGTCCAATTCGGTCGGATAGAAAGCACCAATTGATGCTTGGGCCCTCTCTTGGAATGGTTCGCAGTCGGTTATCCTAAATAGGAGACAGTTGAGCATTAAACGGAACGGCCCTCGAAAGTGGTTGTGACTTCTTATGTGAAACGATCTTTTTACAATTGTATATTTAGTAACTAAGCTCGGTGGAAATAATAAGATGGATAAAACCTTCAAAAGTAATTTTATTCACAATAACGGAAACAATAATTACATGAACACTTTCTGAAACTTTATAGATATTTACAGTAACAGATATTTAACAATTATATATTAAATAATTTGTTTTCAAAAGATTTGAAAGCTTGCAATGTAAAAAGAGCGTCCTCGGTATTAAGATATTTATGACAGGCGTTCAGCGTCGCTTTTCGTCCCTTGCAAGGAAGCGGTGTAATTTTATCTACACCTGTTACTTGTGAATTTTACCAAAGCTAGATCAGTATCCTTCCAGGTGCGAAAGGGGTCACGTCGTTCGCGGAGGTGCTCCTTCGCGTAATGACTTGGACGGTTCAGGCGATGATCTCTTGGCCTACTCGTGACCGATGCCACACGATAGACAAAGGTATGACGGGGTTGCTGGCGTCAAACAGGCTCTCGCTACATAGCCAACATAGAGATGTTTGATGGCGGCGCCTTCACGGGCCCTAATGACGCTTGTACGTTCGCTACAAAGCCAACACAACTTCGAGCGTCCTATTTATGCTTATTACCGAGATCGTTCCGCTATAGGGCAACTCGCCCGCTCTCGACAATAGGATAGACGGGATCGGATAATAACAAGGGGGTTTCATCCTTTCGGATGGCTCAACTATTTTCGCAGCTCTGATTTCTGCAACGGTGGTTTTGAAATTGTAATACAAACAATTTGGTGCGGACGGTTTGCGTACTTTGCAGTTAAAAAAGAGCTTTATAGTTCAACAAAAATATCTCGGCCTTCTAGGCAGAGATAGAGCTATTCTTTAGGTACGGAATGACGCGGTCTTAGTTCGAGAACGAAATTGCCAGAGCTATAGGTGTTAGCTCGAGCACGGGACTGCAAAAACTGTTCTCTTAGCCTGAAAGTTTCGTTCTTTTATACAGAACACTCGATATTTAGCTCTTTGTCCCTCCAACGTTCCTGATAATTGTTATTCGGTTTTGCACTTATTGATAAGCGTATCGCTTATCTGCTTTGATTAGCACTTTATTTATAACATAATATTGCGCAATTTCAGTTAATATTCTCTTGTTAATTAAATGCGGTTTTGAGATTGCTTTATGTTTGTTATACACAGCGATCTTTATTTACTTTGAATGGTTTCTTAATACTTTGGTTATTGCGTAATATTTCGTCATCTTTATGTTTTACTTATTTACATTTTATTTACATGCAGATTATTAAACAATATTTATTTTAAATTAATTCGCGGTCACTCACTTCCGGTTCATTTCTTATCGTCTTTTTAAAATGTCTTATCAATTTAATCTTCTGGTATTTTGGCGGAAACGCAAGACGTACGTATTTGTTGCAAATCGGATTTTGCGTCACTTTTTCACATTAACATATTTCGCTGAAAATGTTACACTGGTTACACGATACAACAAGTGCCTTGACAGCTACGGCGATTACATCGAAAAATAGATTAAGGTGCTGTGATGTTGTAAATAAAGCTTTGTGATGGTATCTTTTGTTTTTTCTTGGTTATAACAAAACGTTCTCTACTTTTGGATGAGCCTCATATTAGGAAGACAAGAAAAGTGTAGCATAACACACATGAGGTGAAGTAATGACATTCTAAGACCGTTTGCCCATTGAGGCCGATTTTTTAACGCACTCTTTGCACACTGGGGTATGGACCGTCCTCCTTCTTCAGTGCGGTATACATTTAAGCGTTGAGCTTAAAGACAGGTCACTCTGAGGTTCCCCACACCTCATCATGGAACTTTATCGATAGCCTAAGAAGACAATTGTGATTTAATATTTGTATTGGAGGTTCAAACAAATTATCCATTACAACCGCCAGATACCCCTGAGGACAAATTTTAAGGTAAACTATGGCAAGTTTTTATAGTTGTGTAGGTTAAATTTGACGATATCACTTCAAAAAATATTTAGAGCGAATTTTTTGTACCTATATACTGGTATTTTTTATAAAATTGATATTTTACGAGAAGTTGACTAAGTTTTCATAAATTCGACCTTCAACCTTCAAATATTTAAAAAAAGAAAATTTCTGTTTGGAAACAGACTGATGGCAGAAAAACCAAACCGACAGCATTTGTTTGGAAATGGTTATTACTCATTCTTTACACTCCTTTACACTTCAAGTTTAAGCCGACATGATTAAGAATGATTTACTTTCTAATTGTTATAATCAATTAAATTTCTAATTCTGCTTTTTTTATTTTATTACAGTGATGACGTTTTTTACGGAATTTCTGATGGCGTATAGAATGTTTTGAATGTATTTAATGTTTAAAACAATTATATGTATTACATAAATGTTCCATGGAATCAAAATTCTGTAATTTCAGATAAATTCATTAAAATAACCAGGAATTTGTTTATACATTAATTTTGACCTTAAAGCATAAAAATTGATGTTTAATACAAAACCTTTTTAGAAACAATTTTTAAAATAATATTTAATTTTTAGGAGAACAGTTATCCAAGAGATTTACTTTCTAAATCCAGATCTCCTTTATTGCACAATCTTTTTTTAAAATATTGAATTACATTATTTCATTTACTAAAATAGTTGACGCTAAAAGCATTAAAAATTACAAACATTTTTTTATTACAAACGGAATATCTAATTTATTTAATTTCGTTCATATTTCTATCACACTCTAAATATACCACATGTAAACGATCGACCGGCACATAGGTTTTCAATGAATAAGAAGAGAACGGACTGCATTTTACTAAAACAAGATAGTGATGCGTGCATATTTAAAAATTGATTGCACAATATGTTGCTATTTTCGTCACTGTCTAAAGTAACAAGCTTAGAGTAATATCAAATTTCACTTACAAGCTATAAATCCATATGTAGATCGATTTCTAATACGTAAAAATATGAACGCAGTTTACATTATCTCCTACACCGAGTTATTTTAACCCTTTGAGGACAAAACTAATTTTTTTTAAATTAAACAACTGTTTTATACTTAAATGCATTTATTAGGAATATTACAACTCGTATATGGCAGAAGAAAATTTTTAACACTGTTCCAAACTTAGGAATATGGTGGTCTCATATGGTGACCACTAGTAAATTAGTAGCGTGTGCTTACTGGGTATGGAAGTTTATTTTTTCACAGTGGCAGAGGTTTACATTGCAGGTTGTACATTTCCATGCAGAAAGGTGTGGTTCCTTCTTTGAGCTGCAGTGTGCGTATCGCAGTGATGTGGTTCGTGTATGCATATGTGCACTTTTGCTGAATCGTCTTGCTTGTGGTACAATGGCTTTGAATTTATTCATAGGTTTCTCGGCTGATTTTCTTCCTCTCTAGGTAATATAAGGTTCAGCACCAATTAGTCCTATAGACACATTCAATCGGAATTCCTTCAGTATCAGTGTTGATGGGAACCTTTCTTGGAAAAGTATGAAAGCGTTTACCACTGCTGCATCCGAAACATAAACAAAGATACCATGCCACCATTTATGAGACTTTCGATCTGCTTCATACAAAGATTTTAGCATGTCGAATTTGTTGACATAACCCATACGACGATTGTAGCCTTTGATCATGGTAGGGCATGTTACATCCTCACGAGTACCATCCTTTTTTCGCCTACTTACTGTTTCGACAGTGGTAGGATTGTGATAGTTGCCCAGAAACAGAACTAATTTTCTGTTCATCCATTTCAGATACATAATTCCATTTGTAGATGTACGGAAATCATAATCACCTCTCTTCAAGTATTTGTCATCCCTCAAAACTCTTGGCATTCCTTTACGGTTTTTTCGCGCTGTTCCACAAGCATACAACCTTTTTGCTAATAGTGATCTCTGTATCTCCACAGATTTAAAGTAATTGTCAAAGAAGATCTTATGGTGCTTACCTACAAGACTTCTGTTCAAGTCTGTTACAACGCCATGTCCCAAATTGGTATCTACAATGTTATCCACCTTTCCTGTGTAAATTTGGAACTGACACACGTAGCCACTAGAATTTGCCGGGATTCATACTTTGTAACCTCGATTTATCGGTTTTAGCGGCATATATTGCCGCATGCTGCTTGTACCTTTAAAACGAATCATAGATTCATCTATGGATTGCGCTTCATGTGGATGCATCGCCATCAAAAATTGTCGAGTAGGGGACGTAATTTATAAAGTTTGTCAAGACTTTTTTCACCATTCTTGGGGTGCCTCTCGTTATCAGTAGGTGAAGATAACCAGGTAACCATGAGAAACGGTCTCTATGCATTACAGAACTTATGTATTCATCTCTGAACTCAGGTCTTGAGGATCAGTAATCCTAATAACTTGGGAGCTTTTTTAATCCCATCAACAAGTTGAGTCCAAGAAATCTCTTTATTTCATCTACGTTTGTTGCCACAAATGCATTATGATTATCTCCTTTTCCCTGGACAGCGTATAGGTTGGTCTGAAATACTACATCATCAATAAGACCCAAAGGAAATAATTGTAAGAATACGTTTACATGAGTCTTAACGTCAGATGGTACATTCAGACCTGCTTCTTCCGAGAAGTTCTTTGGTAAGCCACAGTTCGAAGCATTTTCACAATGGCAGTTTTCTTGAATAGCAGTAAGAGGTAAGTTGTCCTCACTGTCATTTTTTTGTTAACTGCCTTTATCTCCCAGCTGAGGACCGATCGGGCCTTTGCAGGGGGTCGTCACTAGCACCTCCCGTTTAATCAGAGTGGGGGGT
>JAHWXV011055193.1:0-11575 GCA_024586415.1 Phrixothrix hirtus | reverse complement strand
ACAATAATAAAACTGCTTTAACAGACCATTGTATTAATAATTTACACACGTTTGATTACAATAATACTAAAATATTACAACAAGAAAAGAATTTAAAAAAGACTTATAAAAGAAATGATAGAAATACAAAAAAATAATAATTCAACTAATTATAAAACAGATACTGATAATTTAAGTTCAACGTATTTAAACATAATTTAATTTAATTTAACATTAATCATTTCTATCTATTTAATTTTTAACAAAAATTTTGCTTTCCCAAAAATGTAAATGTCTATTATAACGTTATAGCTAACCGAGAATCAGTTCATTGTTAAACTTTTATTCGTGCAAGTACTTTTCGTTAAATGTCCTGTATTGTATAAAAAAAATTTTAAAATGAATGTTTTTAACACACTTATATACTTATTTTAATTTTAATTCTGTATCATTCATTAACACATCTTCAGAAAATTGTAAGTATCCTACTCACTTACCTTTTTATAAATTATAAATTAAAATAAATAACAAAAAATTATTTATTTCTTTAACATTTAATATAATTAAGATTTTCGCAAAAACACGATTAATTTATATTATACCTAAATTAGTCAATTAGCCAATTTATTTTTGGGATAATTTTATGTACCTGATTAAGCTTATTCTTAAGCGGAACGTCGGATTGCATTAATTGACGACAAACATTTTTTAAATAAAAAAATTTTTCAATCGTAATTATTTTAATAATTATCGACTGATTTTCCCTATAAACTAAAGTAATATATATTACCAGTCAAGTTTACGGAAAGAATTTGGAATTATTTGTTAATTCTCTATTTAGCACAGTATAAGGTATTTAAAAATTCAAAAAACAAAAAATTGTCATATGAGAGATAATCTACAAATATATTGCCATGAAAATAGGAACACAGACGAGTTTTTATAAAGCTTCAGCTGCCAAAATCTAAATATGGACTTTTAACGCTGCTAAAATAAAAAATACTTATTAGTTAGTGGAGAAAAGATCTATGCAAAAAACCAAAAATCAAAAACTTAGTCAAAGGCTTTAAATTATCTAACTGAACAAGAAATGCTCAAACTAAAAATCAAACAAACGAAACGTTTCGACGAAAATATCTATTTTCATTATTAAACACAAAAAGTAGTTCATTTCACAATTCAATTGACAATAAAATAAAAAAGATCAAACAAGGCAAATGGATTAAAAAATATTTAAATAATAAAATCATTTTTAACTATTATTTAAATTATTTAAATCAACAAAATTTACCGAAATGCAGTTTTTATTATTGCACTTTGTATGAGTTGTTTCCCTAAGCTGGACATAATTTTAACATATTCCAAAAAATATTATGATGCGTTTCAAAGCAACGTTTAGAAATTTTAGGTTTTTTAAATTGGCCGTTCTTAATATATCTTTTGTGTTCGTTCACTCTTATGTTCAATAATTTTCCACTTTTTCCAATATAGAATTTACCACAATTGCAAGGAATTTTTTAAATACAAAACTTATTATTTTTATGTTCATTAAAACTTATAATTAGAATTAAACCCAAAGAATTTTGAGAACTAAAAACGGTTTTGATTTTAAAACTTTTACTTATTCCGTTGCTTTTTCAGATATATCAGCAACATATGATAATACCATAGTGGAAACTAGTGCTAACATTGTTTTTCAAGTTTCGAGATAAGATTACGAGGATATATTTTTTGAACTAAGACTTCTTTTATAAAATTAATTTCAGAATTCACAAAAACATATAATTCTGGCTCTATTATACATACTTTTAATATCATCTTTCTTAATATTAAACTGATGATTAGAATTGGAATTAGTTTTCTTACGAAAAATATGAAATATTTCGCAATTCAAGTTAAAGCAATTAAAACTATAGCTAAGTGACATACAAAAAAAGCTGGCCAAAATATTATTCAGAGAAAATAATTATACCCTTCTGTTTGTCACCATTATACGTTTTTCCCTTTAAATTAAGGGTTTATGAACAAAGAAATGAATGTGAGAATGCCTACATTCGTTTATCTCCGTATTTTGTGATTAATTTCACTAAAAATAATAACACCAAACGAATTTCTTCTCTTAAGCTTTTTTATTTAGTCGGTAATTTACTGCTGGCACCTTAAAGTGTAAGACTAAAATAAATTTTGTTAAGGAAGTTAGTGTTACATTTTCGCATAACGTGTGGTGGTGTTTTGCAGGATTGCCATTCGTTTACGAGTTTAGTATTATTGCAATTGAGAGTTTTTATTACATTTAATCCATAACGAATAAAAATACGAATTATTACTGATTTTAAGTAACATCGATAGCAATGTTTTCCAAGTACTAGGTTATGTTTACATGTTTTGCAGTTAAAATATGGTAACATTACGTGACGTTGCTATTCTGACGTCGTATCGACGTATTAATTAATGTGTATTGAATACCATTTATGCTTGTCAAGAAGTTAGTGATGGTACATTCCTACATAGCTTTCTTTGCATAAACGAATCATAAATTCGTTTGGGTTATTTATTTTCTTGAGTGTTTTCTATTGGGAATGTAATATTTTTTGTTATAAATTCTGTTGATATGGGATATCATAATAGTATGTTTAATTAGTTCGTTAAATAACTTAAACATCTTTATTGTTGTGAAAGAGAAGAATTTATATTAAATATTCTTATACAGCGGGCGTAGCTTTTATTTGTGAACCAAAATCAGCTGTTCATACACCACGACCTTGACGATATATTCATATTTCTAATAACCTTTACTAGCCATGGATCTTCAATTTATTTAGAGAACTTTAATTTAATAATTTTTATATAATATTGCAACTAGTAAAACCAATTTTTACAAAAAAAAGCAAATAGCGACATCAATAAAATTACAAAGAAATTTGGATGTCCAATTTTAAGTGAAATGTAAGAAGAAGTCCAAATTACCGCGCTTGAAAAACCTGACAGAAACATTAGCAAATTATACAGAGAAAAAGCAATTTAAATAATTGCAAATGATTTAAATACAATAATCTATGTGGAAAAAACAACAAAGCTTCTCAAAGAAAGATATTGACTGAAAACCCCTAATTGTAATAGCAAAATCTGTAAAAATACACGATAGTAACATAATTATAGTGCACAAGAATTACAAAAACCGAAAAAGTACTGCAGCAAAAGAAAATGTGTTTAATTTAATATTTCTTTGGCAGTAAACAGGTTGATTTAGAACGAAATTTATGATACACAGACTTTCTGACCAGTTTGTGCAAGTCGATTAATTATCGAAAGGTCAAGGTTTGCTTAATCAATATTTAGAATTTGTATGTTCTGAAATACATTTTTGCACAGTGGAAAATTAGGAATAAAAAGACGCAGCTGGCAACTTAGAACCTATTTTAATACTTAATACAGTTGAAAGATTAAATAAATGCTACTTTCACGTGGAATACTTTTAATGCCTATATACTAAACTTATAGCTTGAAATATGTATAATTTCTAACGATGTCCTTAGATAAATAAACCCAATTTTGGTACTTGAACTTTTGATGAACCAAAGCTAGACGCAAAATTTTATTAGCAAATCTAGGACTGCGCAGACAAAATGTTTCGTGTAGACCAGACTTAAGAAACGACAAAATTGTGACGTACATCTTAGGCTAATGGAGATTATTTCATATAAGAAGTACACAGTGACGCCAAACTTGTTATATTTTAATTTTTTCCCATTATTAAGAATTGTAATGTTCTTCTGCAAACTAAAAGACGCAGAAACATTTGCGCTTGACATTTATCAGAAGATCGTTGCAATTCTTTAGTAATTAGAACAAAAATTTAGGTACGTGGCAAGTATATGACATCACTGTATACTTCTTCGCGAAACGATTTATAAATTAATTAGATATTAGCAAAATGTTCGTTTCCTGTTTGCTACTTTACTTTGTTAGGATTTGAATCAACATACTGGTACAACCTACATAATCTTTATATAGATACAATTTTACATTATAGGGAAATTTATGAGAACGTGGCTATACGTCATTTGCAATGCAGGACGTCACAAACTATTACACCTACAATGGTGCAGCAGATAAGTCTCATTGGTGTAGCAGATTGTGACGTTATAAATCGCGAATGGCGTGTACGTGTACTATTTCGTAAATTAAACTACATTAAGGGTAAATATATGGATAAATTACACTAATGCTACAAATTTGTAATTGCAGTCGAAGCACCGATTTACCAAAACTATTTTAAACTCAGATATTAGAAAATCCGGTTTTAAATTAAATAATATATCCACAAATTATTAGCACAACTACTTATGCTATCTAAAGTTAAAACGAATAAGTTCAAAACGAACTCTGTTAACTCCAAAGTGCAAGTTTCACGGCAATCCTTGAAATAAATATATTCTTTATTGAGATTCAACAGTTAAATATTATGCATAAACAATTTCATTTAATGTATACTGTTTTTTGTCAATTAATTGAATTTGATTATCTTATTCAGATAAACCGCCCCAATGCCTATTTTACAAAATTTTGTCAATAACAAATTTGTTACAATTAGGCACTATAATCATTCAATATAACATTGAGCAGGTCAAGTAAATATAAAACGTTTCAAGCCCTAATTAAAGTATCCAACATTTTAACAAATAACGTTATTGATTTATGTTGTTGGCGGGGTTTGTACAAGGGTGGTTGACTTCCAGGTAAAATAAAATCTATTGCACTATAAATTACATATGTATATGACTAATTTTTCATTTATACGGACATAATACAATATTGGGACCGATATTATTAATATGGGGTGATTTAATACTCTAAAACTTCTATACCTCAGGTAGTCATCTGTATTCACTTACTCATTATTATCGTTTTCTGTTAAAAATGTTTAAACTCGTATATGTAGTACGTTGAACTTAAAAGGAATAATTTGAAAAGTAATATTCTTTGAAAATAATTGTTTTGTTAGATTACGAAATTATCGGTGCTATCGTCATTCATTTTTTAAAATGCTAATACAGTTCAATTGGAGGCAAACTAGGATTTCGAGTGGTTAAGGCTACAACCAGCATTCGAAACCTCCCGGGTTCAATCCCGTGGTCGCCTGCTCTGAATCAGAGTTCAAGTGGTTGCTGGGGTAGCACTTTCACTTATTCCTACCCCTGTATTCTTCTTTAGTTTCTATCCTTAGCTAAAGAGGAGACTCGCCCCACCGTGCGGGTGAATTGAAATACGATAATATTATAATTTTTTTTTAAAATAGAGAACACAATGTTTTAGCAAATACAGTGAAACTTCCTCAATACGACCACTGCGTGCACTGAAAAAGTGATCACATTAAAAAGTGGATTTTTGTTAAAACACAAGTTTAAGCAAACAGATTGAATTCAGATAAGACTTTTTCTCAGATAGCAGTCACAAATAACAAATATAGCAGGATTGTTTTATTAACGAAAAAGGATAATTATCTTTAATTGTTAACAATTATCGGTAAAATATAAAATTCTGTAGTCTACTTAAAAAGTGAATTATATTGCACTGGTAGTTTAATAATAAACCAAACATTTTTGATTGAGCTGTAGCAAATGTAAAAATTTTAAGTCAAAAAGATTACTAAAAGTTACTGATAATTTAATTTTGTTTTTAAACCAAAAAAATAAAAGAAAGAATACTCAGAAAATTCAAAACTTATACGGTACCAAATAAAATTTCAATAAGTAAGCTTGTAGAAATACACGTTGAACGTTTTCGCAAATTCTTGTTGAGTAACACATCGTTAATTAAACAAAATCCAATCAAAAGTTCTACAACTACCTTGCATCCCTTACATTCAGATAACAACTTCTTAAATAACAAATATTATAATGCAATTATAAGAATGATTAGAATTGCTAAATGATGCAAATTTCGTTAATTAATTGAATACAACAATTTGTCACGAAAACGCCAACGCATTATTCTAACCATTATTACTAACACAAAATAAATTTTAAGATAAAACAAAATATGTCCAAGTTTAATTTTGATAAAACAACCATGTTATCAAAAGTTATGAAACAAGAAATTGGTAAGTGCAGATTTCTATGACTGACATGATTATAATCAACATTGATGAATCAAATTAAATTTTTAAAAGATGTTGCATTAAAATAATTTGATGAACTGTAAGTGAATCATTGTCGGCAAACATCACGGCAGGCAACAATTAAAAAAAATACTGGAACATTACCTACTTCGTAATTAGTGGCATGCTGCATGCTAAATTTCCGTTACATACCTGAATTGAACGAAACATAGTTTGTAATATGTAATCGTGCATTTTGTCACAGTTAAATATGGTGTCTCCAATTCTAAAAACCTGTCTAGTAGGAATCAAGTGCAAAATACACTGAAACAGGCAACAACAGAACAGCAATACTTTTCAAAATGCAAGTGCAAGTACAAATCAACTACATGGATTGCAATAAGTTGAAATGACAAAATCAACAATGTACGTAATCTAATGATACAAAATCGGAACAAAATGCAAATTATAAAATTTAAATGCCAAAACATACTCAAATAGAACAACAAACTAAATCATTGCAAATTCCTTGCAAAACCCCATCGAAACTTGCTTTAAATGTCGTAAAATGGCGGCACACTAATTCACTAGTCCATAAATGTATATAACTCTAAGTGTGGGATATCCCGTTCGGTACCTTTTGAACGTCTAATTTTAGTGATATTATATTTCTGCAGATAAATTAAGTTTGAATATATCTATATTAAGGAACCTTAGCCTTCACAACGGACAACTTTCATCAACTATATTTACAGTAAATTTATACAGCATTAAAAACCTGGATTTTTGGAGACACTAGGATCTAGGATTTTCTTAAGCAAATTATAGTTCGATGATTTCAGATACATCTAAATTGAAAATGAAAGCTGAAGCAGAGGTAACAGTAGAGAGAACGGGGTAAACGAAATAGAAACATTAAAAGCGTCTAAGAAACACCGACTTTACTGTTTGACTTAAGAAATAAATTCGACCAACGCCATCAGGATAAAAATCGTTTTGGATTTGCTACATAGATGCGCGCAAAATGGCTTTTTGCTAGGTGTTTTAAATGATAGCATCTGTGCAGCTACATATCACTGCGCAGGTTCGCTGCTAAAATTCTTAGAAGCACCAGGATTTCTGGGAATTGGTAACAATTACTCTTTCGAACTTTTGCAAAGAGGAATTAATAGGCGTAACTGTCTTTTCAATTGAACATTGACGAAACTCATTTAATCAAGTCATAGCAAAGTTTTCTCACTGAAAGGCTACGCGGATGCAAACCATTACATCACTAGCACGAGATTCGCTTATACAGATATACAATTTACTAGCATTTTCATCAGTACTGATTTATGTTGACAGCCACATGAACTTTTAAATCCGAAAAAGTACGCTTGCGATCTATGTGATTAGATTTAAGGAACAATTATTAAAACGGATTTAATATTTTCTAAGGTGATCCTATTAGTATTATTTGAAATATAATAATAGAACAGATACAAAACATGTCTGCTATAAACTTCATCTATTTGATAAATGGTGGTGAGGAAATTTGTATAATGTAACAAACAATAATCTTATACTCACTTGGTCCGATACAATTAGGAAAAGTTCACATGTAAAGTTTAGATTAAGTTCGTTGGGTCTCTTCTGTGTAGCAACAGTGAGTCATCTGTAATATCCCTCAACAAAAAGCGTAATCGGTGGAAAATAATACGCGAGTGTTTGAATAGGATGACCCCGCTGATCCGAAATTTAGGATAGCAGAAGTTGGAAGAATCTAGTTTTAAGTAAAGTACAGTGTCAGATTGACAGGGATGCAGAAATGCATGTTGATACAATGATGAAATATTGTTTGGACGAAGAAGAAGAAGTAAAAAATCCCAATAGCTTCATTGAAGCTAAGAGCAAGAAACGTGAGCCAAGAAGATCAAATTCTTAAAATAGATGTGAGAAATTGGTTTTGATCGCTAACAGAATCAAAACCCGAAGTTAAACCAGCTCAATCCAGAACAGCAAGTGAAAAAATACTGTCAGAAGTACTTCGCGATAAAGAACTCTGCAGCAAGTAGAATCACAGTGAATACCTCGACAAAAACAAACTGCCTTATCACACTTGTCAATTCCCCCATAACAAGATCTTGAGGGAAGTCATCAAAGAGCTCCCAGAGACTATTTCTGTTGAAGTCTCGATGTAATCTGTTGTAAGACCCTAATGTCACTAAAATACATGTAATTGTAGAAGGTCCTGTTGGAAAAATAATTCGCCCTGGAGATCAACATGGAACTTCCATAAATTAAACACAACAAATACCATACCACATACCACAGTGCCCAGAAATACAGGCACGCTCAAAAAAGGTGCCACCTAGCAAACTATATAAAGAATACACGTGCTACTCGCAAATCAAGAGCGGCACCACCGCAACGAGAAGAGGTTGTCATACACCAACATCACAAAAGTAAAGCCAGCCACAAATAGCATTGAACGGGTAACTCAGTCCCCAGTGTAATAAAGAAAGAAGCCACGCCCCCACCAGCTTCGAAATAAGTAAAATATTAATAGCGGAACCTGCAAGCGTAGCCAACACCTTCGCAAAAGATGTCGCAAACATTTTCAGTTGCCTGCCAGATATTCTTGTGATATTTGGACATAAAGTGGAAAGAATCTAGCTCCGCCCACAATGGAAAGCCGCTAGACGGCAACATACATTTCTCTCACATCCCACGGATATATGAGGAAAATTCCTGGATCGCCCATCTTGATTCAAAAGATCTATGCTTATTTTAAAAGTTGAGAAAAGCAAAAAGTGCAGACGTAATTCGAAATAAGATAGACGTTCATACCATATGGTAAAGTTGTTTTGAAATACATTATTTTTCCTTGATATGTCATATAATTTTTCTACTTAAGCATCCAAGCCTCCTTATACGAATTTTTTGGTTAAATTCTTGATATGTTTTTGCTGTTGTGAATGTGGTATATCCGCATTTTCTAAACCGTTTCATAGTTTTAGTTCTGGAATTTATTAATAATACAAAATGCAGTAAAATTGGCAATTGATTAAAATCTTGCACATTTCGAGGATAAAAATGTACCATAAATACTATATCCAGCAAATTATAATTAGACCCTACTTTATCTACTGTTTTAATTTTTTTAATTTTACCATCTTATCACATTGATTATTTAATAAAAATCATGAAAGTTGAAATTTAATAGTGGAAGGGACCATATAAAAGCTCCAATTGTCATTATTTCAACAATTCATATATCAAGAAGATTATCGCATTCATAAATATAAAAGAGAATGAATTATTGACTACGGATGTAATATATTTTGTTATTAATATGCAAAAGATAAAATTTTTATTGTTCACCCAAGTATGTAAATCTAAGAAATGCGATTGACGTGTTAGATTAGAAAAGTATCATAGCATCCTTGATAAATTTATATATTTATAAAATACTAAAGCACGTTAATAAAGAATAACTACATGAAACTAATTGAATATGTTATTCTATTATCCTGCTTGTATGGTAATGTATATAATTTCAGTTTAATCTGGCAAAATTTAATTTCATGTTTATGTATCCATTAGAGTTAATTAAAATACAAATCAAATAGTAGATTGTAATAACAATTTTTACGCAGAAAAGTTAACTAAACCACATAACACGAATTGCATGCAATATTGATATTATTAAAAGTAGCGTTTTTTTTACCTAAAGTTAACTCTTTTTATAAAGCTGAAGAAATGTAAGTATAAAATCATAACTTAATATATTAAATTTCTTTCATGGTCACGTATCTACCACCAAATAACTGAAAACCTAAAACATTGCACTCAAGCATTATAACTGCATCGCGACTTTCAAGTTTAAATCGCTTGGAACGTCTAGTGAGGAAAATGATTACGAACGTGCACGTCACTTTAAACCTTAGAGTGATAATGCAGTTATGAGGCTTGAGTGTAGATTTTATAATATGTAATTCCTACTGTAAGATTTAGGATTAATAGGTACATACGATAATTAAGTGTAAAACAAAGTAATACATAAGTCTTTTATAAGTGTATTACTTATTAAAGACATATGTTGTCAGCAATTCTCTGAATCTTAGCGGCATGGGGAATTTTGCATAATTTAAAAATAACTTTGCTTAGACAAAAGTTGATGGCGTAAAAAAACGCATCGCAAATATTGAAAAATTGAAGGAAGACGATATAAATGAGGAGAATAAGCTGTTGAAACGTCGTCACAGAGCGGTCATAGGCATGAAATAGTAAGAAACCGCTACCGGTTTTTTGTAAAACGTGTGGAAATTCAGTGCCGGGTTTGCAAAACTTTATAATAAATAAACGTGGTTAGATCAATAGATCCTCACTGGACATCTGGGATATAAAACCAAGTGCCGTATTAAGGTAGTAACTTTTCTTTATCTTCAATATCTAGATTTGATAATCTTTGGGCCAGCTATGGCTGCAGCTAACGTAAGACTTTAATTTTACTCTTGAACGTTTGTTAGGATAAATACCTTCTATAACGTGTTCTGATTGTTTCAATATAATATATAATTTTATATAACATAAACAAAAAAACATTGCTAGTGTATTCACAAATTTAAACGCAACTGTTATGTATATAGAGTTCTGCTCAAGAGGTGTAAAAGTCATAATGCTTGTAATTTGAAGTTACTACCTTTTATGTACGTCTTTATCCTTTTTTAAAGTTACTAAATGTTAATTTTTATGTTAATTCGTAGTTAATAGAATTTAAATAATTGCAATGGCCAAAGCAAAAAAATTAAGTAATATAATGAACGTATTTTTGTGTAATATACATTTGCATATTGTTTTTTAATATTAGTTTTGTTTATAAAAACAGGTTAATTTAAAAAGCCAAAAACCTATTGTAATCAGAATTTACATTTATTTTAATCCTATTGTTTTTTGTTTGTTTTGTGGCTAAGACTTCGGGATGCAGATATTCCCTTGGCCCGCTTGACTTCCATTACTATGGTCATCTTACTATGTCTATTAGAATTTTGCCGAATCTGAAGGAGTTTCATCGCCAATAGGGATTTTTAACGTGCCAAACATCACATTAACACGGAACCAACCATTTTACTTCCTTATCCGGGAAGAAGGCGTTTTTTAAATTTTTCCCGATATAAAATTTACCAACCTTGAGCACATTTGAACTTCCGTCTCTTGGATGCAAAGGTAAACATGCTAACCACTATACCAATCGGAAACGATTTCTATATTGTTACTGAATCTTTTATTAAATCTAGTAGTGCCAAAAACGTCAAGGTTTCAAGAAATGACAAATCATTTAAATATAGTAATAAACTTCTGATAGGTAGACGAACATTCTAAGTAAAGTGTAGTCGTACTAGTTTGAGAGTAAGTATAATCAGTAGGGGGCGGAATATATGCAAAGTGCATATATATGCATTTTTTGCATA
This sequence comes from Phrixothrix hirtus, assembly GCA_024586415.1. NCBI lineage: Eukaryota > Metazoa > Arthropoda > Insecta > Coleoptera > Phengodidae > Phrixothrix > Phrixothrix hirtus. The sequence continues at coordinate 43 of JAHWXV011055193.1, read as the reverse complement.
TTTTGTAAATTTTATAATGAAATGCATATTTTTCACAAATTAT
>JAHWXV011055180.1:0-10822 GCA_024586415.1 Phrixothrix hirtus | reverse complement strand
GGCTTGGGGAGCGATGCATTATCTTAGTTACCATCGGCTTCGAGTATGTCTCTGGGTGTTTTGTGGAGACGAGGAATTTTAGAATCATAAACGACCAAAAATAATATTTTGTAGAAGTGTAGAAGTTGGTGTTTTGTGTAATTAGCGCCGAGATCTTGAAAAGCTTCAAATCTTTGTGGTTCGGTATAAACCACAGAGCATCAAAGGCTATCTTTAATTCCCGATTCTGAACGGCTTAAATTTTATTTAGATATTGTTACGTTTCGTTTTCCTTTACTTATGTTGAGAGGGGAAATTATTTATATTTTGCTTAGATAGACTACAGTGGTGAAGGCCGGATTCTTTCTTTACAGGACTTCTCATTAACGATGGGCTTGATTGTTTATACCTAGCTAAATTGGTTAATAAATAATTGGTTAATAAATTGAGGCTCTAATTTCACACTGATTTAAAAACAGAAAAACCTTCCAGATAGTAAAATTTGTCAATAAACTTCATATATGTAGGAATTATTAAGGTCTAGATCAACTGGGCGTCGCGTCGCTAGTTAAACACCACCAACGGGATGCTGGATATCTAGACGCATAGTTAATTAGGCTTGCGGTTATCTAGGCACAGGTACTAGTAGTGCGTGGTTAACTCAACGTGAGGGCATCTAGGCGTAGTTTTCATAAGCGTATACTAAACTGAAGGTAAAACCTAATAAAATAACGTGCAGTATCACTGAAAGATGATCTCAGTGGAAAGGCAGCATCATCAATTACTGATACAAATATGATTATTATCTAAAATGTTGAATAAAATAGATGTACATTACTACAAGTACTTACAAAATGTTTGTATATATCATGTAATACAGCTCAAGCTATGCAAGTGACAATCTAGGATGAAATTAACTTTCAGCAGATTATTTTCCAATAGCATTGAGCCTGGAACACATGGTAGAGCGATTCTATGCATAATCCGTTGATTTTGTCTTAAATAGTAACTAGTGGCGAGACGTAGATCTATCAGTATAATTTGGAAAGGAAAATGCAGTAAAATTAGTGGTACCAAAGGTTCTAGTGGTCCACTTACATTTCTCAGTGATCAATTAAAAATGTTTTAACCGCAGTTTTTGGAACAGCGATGGTGTAATTTTATGTGACTTTTTAGAAGGCGAGGAGACTGTTGTAGGCGCCTCTGCTCCAGAAATCTTAAGAAACATTTCTGATTGTCTTATAAAAGGTGCATTGGAGCGTTACACAATCGTGTGTTGTTTTACCATGATAATGCACTGGTCCGTTCATGAGTACTTTCATGTGCAGTGTTACAAGAATAGCGCTTGGAACAAAAGTGCTGAGAAAAAGTTTGTCGTTAGTTTTATGCACATAAATAAAGTCTGCTCGGACTGTTATGCATACATCAGATATCCCATGTTTTGGTTTGAATATAAATTATCATATCTGTTAAATTTTTAATGAAGAAATGTCTTATGCACTTGATATTTATAAAAGCTTTTTAGCTTATTTGGACGTTTACCAAAACGTCAGATTGACCAGTTAGTTTGAGACCAAAATGTTAGTCCACCAATAATTTATAGGGTCATAAGGGAATGCGAAGAAGGTATACCTTACGTAAATTTATCGAAAAGTGGACGACCTCAAGCTTTCAGTTAAATTAGGAGTGAAATTTGTGCAAAGTGCTGAAGATAGATAAGAAGTTTCAATGCGCAAACTAGCTCGACGTTTTGGCGTTCCTTTTACAAATGTGAAAACAATTTTTGCTGGAAATATCGAAAAATACGTAAATTCCTCAAATGCACTCATGGCTAACTCAAACGAATAACCAGGTACTTCACTTTAAAGAGAAACCATTTCACAAGGAATGGCATGATCGTCCTAGATGACAAGAAATATTTTACATTGTCTAGTCTGAAATAAAAGGTAACGATGTATTTTACACTTGAAACTATGGAAATTGTTAGAAGAAGTAAAATTTAAATCAAAAGCAACGTTTTCCAACAAAATTTTGGTTTGGTGTGTTATATTTGAGGATGGAATGATCAGGTCTTCCGTTAAGAGAACTTCAGGGGAAGCTGTAGATGCGAACCTTTACATTGGGAGATGCGTTCTAAAATTGCTTGACTTCATCACTACTTATCATCTAAATGACTAAATCATTTTTTGCCCAAATCTGACTTCTTCTCATTATCTGAGGTACCCAAAATTCATTGAGGCGGCTTAATATCAATTGCAAGACAACCCTTCCAATCTTTCTCAAGACCTATTGAAGGATTTTCGTCCCATTTCAGTAGAAGCGTCTACGGCAATGGATGTGAAGCCCAAAATAAAGATTAATTACGTCCTAAAATATTCCGTAAATCCCGAAAAATGGATATAAGTATCATCCAGAGAAGAATATCGCGCATTTTACCAAAATTACGGATAATTGAAGAACATGGCCTCCAATCAACTTTTTAAATTTAATTAATTGCTGTTGGCATACTTGTTATTAAATTGCTGTTTTGACAATTAAGTTCAAGAATTGCAAAGTAATAAAAACTATTTGTGAATTTTTTCGCACACTTTCATTCAATACGTCATCCCTGTGATTTGCTTTTACGCGCACAATTTATATTTTATTTGCCTCAGCAGATCCTTCCTTATTTCCAAAATTGAAAGAATATCTGAAATGTATTCGTTGGGATTCCAGTTTTGACGGAAAATGTGCTACATTACAGTGGTTTAAATCACAGTTCTCTGAATTTTGTAGGAGCGGATTAGAACAGCGGAAACATCGTATGAAAAATATGCAACTTTGTCATTTAGCATGGACAGTGCTTGTTCAAGATGTCTTATTTAATATTCTTTCCAGTACCCTATTTTAAGAATTAATTAGTAATTTATGAAGAGCAGCCAATTGATTAACATTACAACTAATTATTTAGACAAACGACCTAAACGTAAGAAAATTTTTTATTTATATATGTATGTTATGCTTCAAAACAAGTTGCACTTTTTAGCCTGAAAAATTTTGATTAGTGTATATACATGCCATATATGTATTGCAACAAGAAAGGAATAAATTAGTAACATATTGTTAGTGCTATTAGTTAGTACATTAATCGAGAATATTAGTTATTCATTAATTTTTAATAAAATCTCCCTCCCTAGAAGAAAATTAAATTGCAGAAGATTAAATTACATAATCATATAATACTTTACATGAATAAATTTTAACGCGTTGACAAATGTGCCAGGGAGCTTTCCGCTGATTAAAACGTAAAATGAAATTACAATCTCGTTATGATGCGTACCAACGAATTGCCTATCAAAATGAATGAATATGAGGAAATTTAACAGAAAAATTTTAATATTTCATTTAAAATAAATAAAATAAATATAAGCTTTATAGTTACAAATAAAAGTAATGAATTGTATCATTAATTTTTAATGAGAGCTTAACTTTGAAATATTTGAGCATCCTCAAATCATTTTCAAAAAACAATATTAAATTTACAACGAATATACTATACGATAAATGTATATTGTTTATCGTTACCATAACAATACTCAAAATAATATATTCCTATTAATGAGGAAAGCATTTGTTAAAGAGTTATTTAGGTACCAATACTAAAACAAATGAGGAAAGGCGAAAATATTTAGTAATTAAGTCATTAGAAAGTTAGATGAGTTTAATTTCTCGCAAATTTCGTCAGATATAAAACTATCTAATGTCAAAAATAAGGTAAAAACACAATTTTTAACCAAATGCCTAGTCGCTGTTCAGCGTTTTGGTGTAGATTAATCGCAGGTATCAAAATATAGGTAAAATTTTACAAAATGTGTTTGAAATACGGTAATCCGTCATCTTGATTGCATGAAATCGATGACAAAAGGGATAATCGAATTTGGTCTGGAATTCGTGGCTCTGGTAATAGTTATTTAATAAACAATTGATATGACATAATATCATAAATTACGTTATTTTCCCTAGATAATTTTTTAATGCCAGATATTCGATCGCAATTTATTTTGATTATAAAATTGTACATAAAATTCAATCTAGTAACTTTTAATCTTATGGGTTGCATTCGTGGTGTACTGCAATGCAAATTCGCGCATTTCCACAGTACAAATTTGATACGCTCTTAATACAGACGGCTATTGCTCATTTATGGCTTCAAATTTATTTATCGTTATACTTTTATTATATTTCGTTATTCGTTTGTTGCAGTGCTTATAAAACGTACATATATTTAATTTAAAGACTCAATGTAGTATTTAATCGGACAAATCACAAGTATTCTGGTGTACCTTAATTCCTATTAGCTCGATCCTTTCATTCTCAAACGACGCATCGTGTCATTTACAACGTTGAACGTCTGTCATGGAAGCATTTCTTAAAAATGATTCCGCTACTACAATTCAGCGCCATTTCAAACGGAAATTTGCAATATGAGGAAATGACATGGTTTTCTAATTTCAATAAAACAATAATGGTTGTCCACGAACAATGCGAACTCTGGAAAATGCACAACGAGTGAGGAAAACAGTACAGCGGGATCCTCTGCGTTCAGTTAGTTATCACGCAGTTATTCTAAGATTCTGTGCACAAGGTCTTCGACGTATCCGACATTAACATTTGTTATTCCATCTCTATAAAATTTAAATCGTGTAAAAACTTCATTCTGGTGATTTCAAGTGGCGGTTTAAAATTTGAAGAAATCCGATGCAAATGATCTACACAAACGAAGTGTGCTTCATCTATCATTACGAGGAATTACGTCATTATGTCGATCATTTACACAAAAGGCTTTTGCAAAATTCAATCGACTGGATTGAAATTATCAACGTGAAGTTGTTGCAAGATTTGAATTTAGTAGGGATGGTACAACAAATCTTTGTGTAGGATATGTCAAACACTCTGAGCAGGGAAGTCTAGCCGAACTGAACGCCGGTGACTCCCTTGCACTGTTTTTATCTCTCGCTGCACATCGTCCGGAGTGCATACTATTCGTAGACAACAGGTAGGTTTATTATTGGCAATAGACGTGGAAGTTCCAAATATTGAAACTGAATTCAATATGTGATTCCTATTGCAAATTATCGTCTAAAGAGGCGCTGAGTTTTACAGTAGCGGAATCGTTGTTTTTTGGAAATGCTTCGGCGTTCTTACGACCAACACTCCATGGCGATCGAATGACTTGAACCACTCTATTGAATGGTATGAAAATTGATGCTAACATGTCGGAGTAGCGCCAAATTTAAATTGTATAATTATGTCAGTCTATAGATCTAATCGAATATTAATCAAAATAATTTTTTACGAAATTATTCTGGCTTTATTTTGAGCTAGTCTACTTTTGAAGAGGTTTGATGAAACTCCTAGAAAGCCATATTGATTCGCACATCGAGAGGACTTCGAATTTGTTTCTGTAAAACAAACTGCAAAGTTTTCAATTTTGTCAAAGGAAAGGAATTAATTTAAAATGATACAACTTAAACAATACGAACCTAACTTAGAAACATTAGTGGCACTAAATTCTAATTAAAATTTCTTCTAAACAATGTTATGTGCTCTTAATTGGGTATTTAAATAAATATTTAAAATGTAACGTCAAAATACCACTTCATTTTATTTCATTATTTTACTTTAGGGGTGCGGAAATTCCCTTCACCCTTTTGAATTCAATTACTGTGGTTTTGTGATAAGTCTACTAGAATTTTGCCGAATTTTAACATGCCAGACCACACTTTGGCACGGAATCTACCATTGTACTTTCTTAGTTTAGAAGTAGACAGGATTTTTAAAATTTTTTCCGTTTTAAAATTTATCCATCACGATCGAGTTTGAACCCGCGTTTCTTGTGCGTAGAGACAAATATACTGACTACTAGACCAATATCGACAAAATATCATTCTCAAATTACAAAGAAAAGAAATAATGGAACACAACTTTGTACAACCATCGGAAAAGTACTCAAGATAAGTTTTAAATATCCTTATAAAGAATAATCTGAAATACAAAAGAATAGCAAGTAAATTGAAGATTGAATTTAACTGATTGATGTGAACAAAGTTAACCTAAAAACGAATTTTGAAAACAATAACATTTCGTAGGTTATAAATTATCTGCACAAATATTCTGTAATATACAGAATTCCTTGCATTAATTGCATTAACAATAAATAAGTAAGTCACCTTGAACTTAGTGCGATGTCAAACGAAGATGGTGATAACGATTCATAAAACAAAATGGGGTCGTAATTATTCTATTAGGGGCAATTATAAGGAATCGCCGCTGTTTGTAATTAGAAGACACTAATGAATTTTAAATGACGGATTCACTAAAAAGGAAGCTTTACTTTATCCCAAAAGCTCCTAAAATGAATTTAATTGGCCACCCGATGGGCAGGCGTTAGGTCATTTTTAAAGTGATTATTAATTATTGCTGCATTTAACGTAATATAGGTTTATTTAAGTATCATATGTTCATTAAAACAAAATTACGGGAATCAATGCATTCCAATATAGATATTTTAAATAAATTTAGTAAGTTTTAAACACTATTGCACGTCATTCAAGTTGATTACGAGAAGAAAGAAAACGAGTTCGTCCAATCTTGGTACCTTATTCCATGCTTATACCCATTTCTGCATTGTCTTAAAAATCATAGAATACAATGTAGATGGAATATGAACAGAAATGGTGGAGTAGATAGAATAGCTAAGAACGAATTTGATTACCAACTTGCAATTCAAGATTTATCATTAAATTTAAAATATGAAAATGATTGTAAGCAACTAAAATGAATAGAAATATATAACAAAATGTTCAGAGTCTTAAAAACAAAATGAATTTTATACTAAAACGTAGCTATGACATTGATAAATTTAACTAGAAGTTGAGTTTGAATTACAGAATAATGTTAATGTTTTGACAGTGGTTTTTCTGTATTGTGGAAATGATTAATGTCAAACTTAATAAGAAAATATGGACTTGTACAGGTGTATAATGCGCCAGGTAATCAGCAAAGAATAATATAATGGTTAAAAGTCGAAGAAACAAGAATAGAGGAATAATAAACAAAGATATTTTATCTTTGAATGAAGCCTGCTGAAAACTGCTGCGACTAAAAACCATTGGATGCTTTATATGAGTCTATATAACTTCAGAAGCTGTATTTTATTCAGTGTGTACATGTCTTCTAATCCACTTGATAACAACACCTGAAATTCTTTAAATTGTACTTTTAATTATTACATTGCGTTGACTCGGTGGTTTAACGGCTTGGATTTTTGCCTTAGAGTCTCTAAAAAAGGCAGATTTAAAGCTGATTTAAGTTGATAAATTTTTAGCGGAATAGGTCTTAAAAACATGAAATTCTTAAGACATTAGTTTAATGTCAATTTTATCTTTGATTTGATAAAACTCTCTAGTAGTGTGTTCAATAGACATTAATTAAAACTTTAATCAATAAGCGCAATTAACATAAGCGAACATTTTAGTAAAAATAAAACTCACAAAAATATTTCCTTAAACATTTATTCATAAAAATGGACAAATACATATATTTCAAAAGGATCTATGAAACTAAAGAGCAGACAGGAAAACCCGTTTCTTACTTAAAAAAAACAGACAAAGTAATTTTTATAAAATAGGGATTTGAACAAGACTTGATAGATGACATTTTTAAACAGTGAAGTGAAATAGAAATAGTTTTAATATGAAGTTACGCGATTGGTAAATACACATTTTATAAATCGGTTGTCATAGAAATCCCAAAGTTTATATAAGGCGTAAATTCTACGGAGACGATATCTTGTGGCATCCAGTTTTTAAGTGGTAACCCGTCTTTCAGTGATCACCAGTCAGTCCTAAGTGCAAAAGTAGTGCATCAAACGTACAACGAAGGGAGTCTTGCGTGGAACTTTCAAAATTCAAGCTATGCAAAAATTCAAGCTGAACACCCATTTGAAAGCAAATTCTATTAGTTACATTTAAGTGAAGCCACAATGCAAATAAATTCCTTGATGCGAGCCCTTCCTTTGAAAAATCAAATTAATAAAGAGGCAGCAAATTACACTGAAAACCAAAGGAGGTGAAGTTAAAATTAACATTTAAATAAAGATGTAAAGAAATTTAATAAATTGAAAATTTGTTGATTTATCTTTTTTTGATTTATTTGTTCAAAGAATATCGTGCCCAGAGCACTAAAATTAATATCATTAAAGTTGACAGCCTGAAACTCCTAATTGTTTTATTATAAGTATTTGATTTTGATTTCTATATAGTGTGATATTTTATTGTTTTTAATAAATAAATTGAATTTGTTACCTCTAATGTGGTTTTTAGACAAACAAATATAAATACAAAGAGCGGATACGCATAAAGATTCATATTCAGAGTTCATTGACACATTTGAAACAACGGGCGGCAACTACCTGAGCTTTCTACTCAAATATATGGATATTTATTACTAATTGTGTTATTTATTTAGACGATAACGCTACCAGCAGTAAATATTAAATAATTACAGATAAAATTAAGCGACGCAGCAATACGTAGTTTGACCACCATCAGTTTCGGCTGCATTATAGTAGATACACCAGAATGGCTACAGTATCCGCATCCTAAATTATTGGTCACAAATACAAAATCATTTTATTGCAGTTTGTATTTTATGCGTGTCGTTACATTTACTCTAATTTCGTCGGTATCCTGAAATTTGGTTCTTTTAATGGCGATCTTGGGTTTCACGGTCAAAGATAACATAAAATCGGAAGGACGAATTCTGGGATTGCGATATGAATGGAATATTATGAGAAGTTAGAAGCTGCATTTACTGTGCACTTTTAGTCTTGCTTATTAAACAAAGTCAGTAACAAGACTTTCATATCAGTTTTTATACCCTACCTTATTTTGATTTGGGGATACTTTCGTGTGCCCCTCGAAAGATGATGTTTTCGCTTTTGAACCTCTAATTATATCGCGATATAGAAATTTGTCATTCATGTATTACTCGGATTTTCTTTTCAGTAGGAATGAGTAGCTGCAGAACAAATTCTGCACTAACACGTTTCGTGTCCAAGTTTTACGTTAAAATAGCTTTTACTGAACTGCAGGACATACAGTACTTTTTTTTGACATACCCCAAATGATCGATGATGGTTTGCCTATAGAAACTGCCGATGGGTACCCAGATCTATCGTAACTTTCTAACGATTCGTTTCGACTAAGAAAGTATTGCGACGATTTAGAGATTGTTAATTTCTAAACACGGTTTAAGGTATTTTGTAAGATCTTGCGGGGATTTGTCCACCTTAAAAAAAATTAAGATTCGTCCATTGTTATCAATATATTTTTATTAAATGGGATGTACATGTATAACCTTTGATGGCAGAGCAACTAAACAATTTTCTTGCGTTGATATGAATTACCCCGTTCACTCGTCGTTTCTTTATAGCGTTACCATTTAATGAATTAAACGATCGTAATTCAAATGTGTTGTATTCTATAATTTGAAACTTGTGTAATATGAAAGGAGGTATAATCAAATATTCGCAGAAACAATTTTTTATAAGTATATTATTTAAAAATGTGTTGTTAGAGATCTTTATTGATTTTGATATAATCAGAAAATATTTTGCAAGTGCGGTACCGTTAACGAAAATTGTTTTGAGAAATACAGTACCCTATTTTTAATTTTTTGTATATAGTTATTTTTACTAACACATCAGGATTGGAATGTCATATATTATATCCACTATTTTATATGCAAAATGTGAGGTTCCGAAAGCTAAAAAATGCAATGGGATTATAATAAAAATTCTTTTGCTCTTCTAAGATGCATAAACAAGTATTTTGAAATTTTATTTCCTAAAATTATAATACGCGTAGAAATTAGTTTCAATTAAGGTCAAGTATCGGCAGAAGCATCAGAAATTATTTTAATTGATGAAAGTTTACACGAAACACTGTTCCGCTTTTAAGAATTTTCGGTAGCGAGTAAGTAATAGCGTCATAAGTTTGGAACTGTTTATCTATCGCGTACACATTTGATATATGTTTCAACAAAATGAATTTTATTACTCTATATTTGCTGCCTGCAAGTATACGTAATTTTTTACAAAGTTTATATAAATGTATTTAGTAATTATTAGGGTATATTAAAATGTTCTTTGCCTGTACATAATATATCGGCTAGTTGCGATAGATTTTATACTTTATGAATGAATGAATAACTAAGTTTATAATAAACAGTTGTAGAGTAAACATTATTAAAATGTAACTAAAACATGTGGAATTTTGTATTCTGTGATGTACATATGATATATTGAGGAAGTTCCAAAATAAAATTAGTGTTGCTAACTGTCTGCTTAGACGAAAAGCATTCATCAAGATAAAATTTGGATAATGCCCTTCAAACTATTTTCATACCCAATGCTTTAAAAGATCTTTGTATTGTATTATTGTGAATAAATTTTTTGCGGTATGAATAATATTAATATAAAGTAACTGTTTACCAAGTTTTCATTTAAATTTTTAAAAATAATTAAAATGTTATAAAAAACCATAGTTTATTTCGTTTTAGTATTCTCTAATTTCTCTTAATTACAGTCGAACTTGGTTACAATATAATCATTAGGAATTTCTTCTTGATAACTATTAGAATACCGAAAAATTCTAAAAATTGATGGAAGCAGAATAAGTAATTTAAAATGAAGTATATTAAGGTGTAACGGTCTTTTTTTCAAGACCAACCGATTTTGCAAGTTGCATCTATTTTCGTCTATTTTCGCGCCGTTAATTGTCAGGTGCGCTTTGGGTTGCCT